>OZ010581.1:3090386-3185633 GCA_963932145.1 Acanthosepion lycidas | reverse complement strand
CTCTCCAAGGGAATTTTAACAGTACATTCTGCAGTTTGTGATTGTGAAGGTTGCCGCATCAGTTCACCAGTGGTATGTACAAAGAATAACTTTTTGGGGTTTTCATTTTGAACTACGTTTCTTTTTTGTTTTTTTAAGATAAAAAATATTGAGAAAAGTTTAGGTTTATGTGTGTGTGTGTGTGTGTAAAGAAGTTTCCACCTTCAAACTGGTTGTCGAACGAGAAATCAAGAAAAAAAAACATTCAAAGTTCAAACCGTCCTTTATCGATAATTTGTCATCAATATTTATTCACTAAAAAAAACAAAAGTATCAAATAATTTAAATTTGTTTATTATTATATCTACGTGTTTTGTTCCGTATTTTTTAAATCACTTTTTTAGTTGTATGTGTTCGATTATTTCTTTCAAATATTTTATTGTCTTTCAAATAAACAGATCAAAGTAAAAAAAATAAAAAATAAATAAATAACAAAAATCAAGATCTTTATTAAAGGTGCTCAACATTTGTGGCCATGTGCCAGACTGAGTAAATATTAATAAATATCTAAAGTACGAAATGAAAAATTTAAAAAAATGACGCGAAAATTATTTTCCGTCGAATGCAAGTAACGATCGACATTCGTTAAACAAATAAGAAAAAAAATGTTTTTCAATTACGTGAGTGCGCGCTTGGGAGACGTATATATGTGATTGGTACTTCGGAGAGTGGGGGGCGTCAAAAATGATGCCTAACAATTTACACAATCGCAAAGAGACGAGTATATATTTTTTATTTTAATCTTATTTTTTTCTTTTAACGATTTTCCAGCAGGTTTTTGTGTGGGGTGAAGTTGGGGAGAGAGATCTCAACTCACACACACACACACAGAGATAACATCATGTATATATATATTCATGTAAATAATTCTTCCCTTTATGTGTCTCTGTATTCGTATACGTTAGCTTTATTTTATTTTATTTTTTTTTTTATATAGATTATGTTATTAATTTTTCTTTCTCTGTCGATCGATATAACATATACGCCTCTCTTTACGGAAAACGATTTCCGTTTTCTTTCGTTTTTTTTTGGTTTTTTTAAACCGTTCGCTTTTTAAATCATTATAATGTGTACTCTCTCTCTCTTGTTTTTCTTCCACGAAACAGAATCGATTATTTTTTAAATTTATTTTTATACATATTTCTTGTTAAAGTTACTTTTAAAACGTAATTTTCGATATAAGTTTTCCCATTTCTCTTTCCATCATTCGCTCCCGTCGACCCTGGCTGACTCTGCCTTATTTCTCTACTGTTATTATCCCGCACACACCGAATAGCCGTCTCCATAATATTACAGGGTTTTCAAATCGAAAACGAAAAACTTAGTTTCGGAAATATCTATGTAAAGAATAAAAATATGTCAATATTTATTTTTTACTTTAAATTTTTTTAATTTAATTTTTCGTAACATTTGTATCCGTTTTCTTGTGTAAAAATTCATGTGTGAGAGACTGTGATAGATCTCTAGACAAATTAGATATTTTTTTGTAAAAAGTAATATATTTAATGAATCATATGAAATATTTTTTTTCAACATTAGTCAGTTATAATTTAATATATCTTTGAATTTCCGAAATATATTTAGCTTTTTTTGGTTACGTTAAATTATTTATTTATGTTTTTAAAATTCTTATATAAATTATTTTTTTCTTTTCCCTCGAGAGAAAAAGAAAAAATAAACGTATTTTTCTAGCATTGAATTTTATCGATGTCTTGTTCGTGTGTTCAATTATACACACGTCTGTGTGCGTGTGTTCGAATGATTACAACAGTGTGTGTGTGTGTGTGTGCGTGTGTTCGAATGATTACAACAGTGTGTGTGTGTGTGTGTGTTTTATCGCTCAATGGTGATTTTTGTTCGATTTGCGTCGCCGATATTTTATCGAGCCGCTTAAATCTCCCTGACGCCGTAGCAGCAAAGGCTGACGACATAAAACTTTTACAGTTAAGAAAGAAGAAGAAAAAAAAAAAAAGAAAAACGAAAGAAGTTTTTTTTTTCGTTTATCTCTACCCTTAACTTTTCTTTCTTTTTTTTTTTATCTCTGCCGTCACATGATATACACACCCAGGTAGATTCGTATAAGCTGCCGTATTGATATTTATATGGTTATCATTTTATCTCATTCCGTGCATGTGCGTGTCAATTGGGTAGGTGAAATCTTTGGTCACTATTTGAAATTTCCAGATATATTCAAGCATGACATATGTTCGCTTGAGTTCTTATACGCCCACTTCATTCATACTTATTACGATTTAGAAAAATAATTTTAATTACTGTCAACTTCCTATCGTATACATTTTTGATCAGCGTTCGAATAAACTGAAAATGTACATTTTGACGACACATAAAAATTAAAAAAATATCTTAAGTTTTAAATACAATTTCAAATATCTCTTTATCCACTTACCTTAAATTTCAATCTAATGTTTACTTTTGCAGTTTGAATGAAGATATTTTTCGTACAAACGTAAAAATGCTAGAAATTTTAATATCTACCAAAAAATAATCATTTTAATTAGAAATTAATACTCTAATCGAATTCGTTAATATTTCGATATTTTTTTAAGGAGTTGCGATAAATATAAGTTATTTCCGTCGCTAAAACCTTTAAAAATCGTATTCGTCTATCTGTGTTCTATTCTTTTTATTTTTCGAACACACGCACACAAACCATGATTCGATCTTAACCAAAGCACAAACGCACGCACGTACTGAGGTGTATGAAAGCATATAAGAAATATATATTAAACGTACGTGTATATATTGATCTGAATATCGATCTATGTCTTTTTTTATTGCTATTTATCTGTCTTTCTTTTGTGCCAGTCTGCCTCAAATTCTGTGAGCGTGTGTGCGCTTAGCACATCGCTAAACCGTTCATTTGTGTTGTCTAATTGCTTCGGCGTTCCCCGTTACCGTGCGCCTTGCTCTCCATTTACACCCACCAACCATCCCTACTCTCCATTTTTCTCCTTTCTCTCTCTCTCTCCGCTCGTTTCCCTCTCGTTACTTTGCCGCGATGCACGCACAGGATAAATTTCTCAAATATTTATTTGATGTCTTTGACGAAAAAGTTTGCTCGCCTTCGCCGCACTTACCCGCATTTTACGGCTACTACTGTGTACACCGTCTTTATATTCATGTCTTATGCCTTAAGAGAAGCACGTGCATAAAAATAATCGTGTATGTATGTAGATAGACGTGTATAGATCGGGTCGAACGTTACGCATATATCTCTATATATATATTTTCTAAGTTATTTCTGTCTTGCGTGTACACAAGATCTTTAAGACGTACATAAATAATTTTACAAGCAAATTGAACACTTGTTTTCATCTTAATATTTAAAATTGGGTGTGCGTATTTGATTGTCCCGAAATACGGAAAAAAGCACACACACTTGTGTTCATATACACATACATTTCAATACGCACGTGTGTCAATTTTTGTCTAAGACACGTACGTATACGTTTATAAATATACATATACCTAGATGTGTTTTTAACTTTTATGCACATTATTTATCTGGGTATGCCTTTTACAGATGTGAATTTCAGAGTTTGAAGATCGAAGTAAACTATCGACCATATATTTGTATAGAGATATGAGGGGGTGCGGAAAAATTATCGGTCAAAATAAATTCTCACGATCAAAAATATATTTTCTTTTTGATCAGATTTTGAGAAGTTGGTCAGAAAGCCGAGAGCATAACCTCATATATATATATATATATATATATATATATATATATATATATATATATATATATATATATATAGTTTCCATTCTTTTCTTTCGTTTTAACTACGCGCTCCTAGCAAAACATTGTCGCCGACTCTCATTGATAGCGTCCGCCTTCCTTTTCTGTCCGTATCTCCTTTTTTCTTTCTCTCTCCTCGACAAATCGCTTTTCCTTGTGTGTGTGTGTGTGTGTGTCTACGTGCGTGTGTTCCTCCCCACTCTATCCTCTACTCTCCGTAATTTCTACTTTCCACCATATCGAAGGCTTCCTTCTCTCCTTACTCTCCTTCCCACACTCATTCATCTCCTTGTCTTCGGTCTCACGTGCAAGTCGCCCGAGCTTTACAGAGAGAGAGAGAGAAAAAAAAGAAAAAGAAAAAAGTAGAAGTATAGCGAAGGCGCCGACGGTGTAGACCAGGGCAGGGGGCAGTGGCTGTGCGAGGTTAGAGGTTAACGCTGAGGAAATGTGCGTTGTGAAGTGATGGCGAATGGTTGGGGGATGTCGTACATGAGACTTATCGTGGAGGAGAACATAGAGAAAATGAAAACGAACGCTGTTCGTTTGGAGGGTGGGTCCAAGAAAATGGACACTGTCCTTTACATCTCTTTCGGCTTCATGTTATTTGCATGTGGTTGTGTGTGTGTGTGTGTGTGTGAGAGAGAGAGAGAGAGAGTGAGACATGTCCTTTTTTGTTTTTTCGCTTCACCCGCTCGGACTTGGCGGGAGAAAGAGAAAAAGAAAGATATTGTTATACTTTTAGGCCAATAATGGTCTCTATAAAAGGGAGGGTGGGGTGGACACAGTCACGGAAATATGTAGACAGATATAGATATAAATAGGTAGACAATCGTAGATAGACAGCTGGATATTCATAGGTAGACACTTAAAGAGTCCGATATAAAATCATAGCCATTGTTAGACAATTTAATCATGTCATAGAGATGAACAAACAGTGATATGAAAAGTGAGTGAAGTAAATGAAGGTTTTATTACACATTCGTATGAAAATAAATCGATGAATAAATTGAATTAATGGACAATTTTGGATCGAAACTAATTTTTTGAACTGTATTAAAATATGAAAATAAAATACTGGATATAGGAATCAATTTTCTATACTGATATAAAATCACAAATATTTATAGTAAGATCGATCAAGATAAAGTCAAAATGGTGCCGAATATTATACAAAAAACAAAAGTCGAGACACATGTCTGGAAGTTCGATTGTTGGCAAGTGAAAAAAAAAATGACGGATATAATAATCTTGTTTCGGGGGATAAAAATTGAGGAAAATATTTATGCATAAACAACTGTATTTAAACTATCATGAATTATATCATCATTTGATATTTATTTTTACTTTAAAAACGGGGCGTGTATTTAAAATACGAGTATTTAATAATAATAATAATAATAATAATAATATAAACGAATAAAATAAAATGTCCAGGCATATCGTCCCGACAACGAATATCACAGGACGGTTCACCACTTTTTACTTCTTCGCAGAATATATATATATATATGTATATATATATATATATATATATATATATATATATATATATATATATATATATATATATATATATATATATTTGCATCTGTATGTATGTACTAAACATGGATTAATCTAGCTCACAATGTTAGGACACGCGGTGAGCATCTAATAATTTATTCCATGAGTAAGATATATATTTATATATATAGGGAGTCATTGGTTAATGAGCGAGTCTTACTCGTGAAATGAATTTATTTGGTGCTCACTGTGTGTCCTACTATTATGAGTTTGATTAAACTGAGTTTAGTAAATAAATAATCTTTGAAGGCCATTCATTCCGCCTTCAGCTGGTGCCTAATTCAACTCTAAAGTTTCTGACTATCTGGCCGCTTCCTGTAGAGCTACAATGTATACAGACTGCATGGCGCACTGTCGTATTTCTGTACCCGTTTGATCCATAACAAAAAGGGAATTTACTTAAGTTGTATACCTTTTATTTTTGTATATTGTTTATATTTCATTCATCTATCTATCTATCTATCTATCTGTATATATGTGTGTATGTCTGTCTGCCTCAGTCTGTTTATTTGTATGTGCGTGTGTCAGATTGATAGAATTCAAAAAACGTTGGCAACCATAAACAACAACAAAAAAAAAATCTTTGGCCTATCCCTACGGTCAGCAAACCGAACACTGTAGAAAACTAAAAACTAAATAAAAAAAAAAAAAAAGGCAAATAAAATAAAAATCCCTTATTTCGGGCTTGTTTTTTTTTCTAGCATTTTCCTTTCACCTTTTTTTTTTTTTTTTTTTTTTTTTTAAATTTTTATTTATTTTTGGGAGGAACGAGATCCAATTTTACTAAGCACTTGCTCGAAAAAAATGGGACACTTACGCACAAAAAAAAGAAATCACACACACACACCGACCCACTTCCACACATCACAGACTTTATTTTTTTAGAATGTTTTATGAACAAACGTACAGTGTACCGTATTGAGAATTCTTCTGACGCAAGTATTTATTTTTATGTAAAGCTATACACACAAAGAGAGAGCGAGGAGAGAGATTTGGGTGTTTATTGTTTACTAACGCGCCTCTCTCTCTCTCTCTCTACCTATCTATCTATCTCTCTCTTTCTCTCTCTGTATCTCTCAACACTACACCCACAACATACGTTTGTATTTTAAACTGCTTTTGTCTCTTATATACCATCGACAAATGCGCCTTTTCTCTTCGGGGATAATAATCGCAACTAAATACACTCAGGCGTTAATCGTTAGAGAAATTGCACACACGCACGCGAGCACGCACACACACGCGCGCACACACACACACACACTCTCTCTCTCTCTCTCACACACACACACACACACACACACATCAAGTGAATACGCACCGACTGGGCGGGGCGGGGCTGAAGAGGTGATTACAGTTTTTCTTTCCTTTTTTTTTTCGTCTTTTCATTCATTCGTTTGTTTTTTGTTGTTTGTTTTTTTAAACTCATTTAATTTTTTGGATCAACCGAAAAGAAGTTCGAAATTGTGCCAATTTCGAACTTCTTTTATTATTGTTTATTTTCTTCGTCCTTGTGAATGGCATTAATTTTATTGTTAAGTAAGAAGTAATTCAGAATTCTAAAACTTCAGTGTACTTTTTCGTTATTGTAAAATGTAAATAAATTGTTTATTATAGAATAAAATTTAATTTTCCTTTCAGACAATCAAAGGAAGGAGGAGCTGAAAATTAATAATAATTAATTAGTCGTAGTAGACAAGAGATTATTTACCAAAATATCCGCAAAGTACTTGCAAAAACTTTGATTTATCACAAAATGAAATAAACACTGACTGCGAAAAAAATAAAATTTAAATTTAATTACGTGATTTCGAGAGATCGATAGAATGTCCGTCGAGACATGGGAAACTTGACATATAATCAAATATTGTTCAATCTGTTTAAAATTCCCCCTCCAAATTGTTGGTAACAACTTGTGTATTTCTACAGAGATCGATAACTGTTACCAAGAATAAATTTATGCGAGGAAATGTTTGTTATAAACGATTTTTGACGGATGTTTCCAATTCGCGTTCTTTCACGTGATAAGGTAAAGCGATTTGCCAACCCCCCACCCCCACTACACCCTCACGTCACCATCGGAGCAAACTGAACGGCCGTATTTGGGGCCAAATTAGTAATTTATCGGACCCCATTTATATCTGTCCTCTGGGCTGAAAGAATAATGTTTCCAAATCTTTCATCAATTTAGATATTCTGACGTTTGCTATTTATTACTTACAAGCCACGTTTCATTTTAAAGTTTGATATCTTAAAAGCCGCCACCCAAAAAAAACTACGTCTGTAGAAAGAGGTTTTTTTTTCTTTTTATCTTTCCGACAAAACAACTAAAAAGAATCCAATTCATTACTTTTTTTTTATTTAGGCTTAAAACTACTGTTTTTTCTTGTTTTTTTGTTTTTTTATTAGAAATGTTCTTTTTGAACGACTCTATCAAGTAATTATTTTAAATAGATCTTTACTATTTTTCTCATTTAAATTATAATTTTATGAATTGATCTGTGAGTTGAAAATTTTAGATATTGCTCTAGTAGACATCCTGATTTTTTTTTTTTTAAACATGAAAATTTTACAAAAATGAATCATTTTCTTAATATATTGACTCTCTGCAAGGATATTAATCGGAATTACATTTATTTGTTTATTACGCACCTGCGCGCACGCTCGTGTGTGTATGTGTGTTTGCGGTAACCACTTTCCCGACTGCTTCTTCGTTTATTTACTTTACGAACAACGTTCGGCCTCTTATTATTTGCCATTTATTTTGTGCGCCATAACGATTCGATGTTTAGTTTTCGACAAGGCGCGTCATTCGCGCGATTCAAACCAAATAGCCATTCTGTCGACTCTGGGTAAAGTTTTTCCTCTTCTCTCCTCTTCTCTTCTCTTCTCTTGTTCGTGATGGCAACTTTTGTTTACTTTCGCTTCTACAAAAAAAGGCGGTAGACGTGGGTAGAGCAAAGCGAATAGGCCACACTTGATGATGAAAAGCCGGTTTAGACAGCTCAGGAATTATTGACACGCAGCAACCGATTGTTTATTACTTACTATCACTAAGTATTATTGTGTCTGTATATGCGTGTGTGTGGGTGTACACAACGATTCATGTACAAACACACACGCTGGAAACTCTCATATGTTCTGGGCTCTCAGTTATGAGACGAATGACAGAAATTACATATATCGATTTTTATTTAATTAAAAATCGATGGATTGCTCACCTTATTAAAATGATAATAAAGAATAGGAAACATATATATCAATGTTTCACTTTTCTTTTAAAGCTTCAAAGATTGACTGAAAACAGACAATATGTATGTATGTAAAAGTTGTTGAAAAGTTCTCAGTGTTGTTGAAATATTTGATAATTGAAATATTGATTTTGGGAAATGGGTTCGATAGATAGCTTTTTATTCCCCCCCCATATATATATATATATATATATATATATATATATATATATATATATATACACACACAAAAATGGATATTAATTACCCTGTTCGCGATAAGAACTTTGTTTTAAAAACAATGATCTACGGGTTTACGTAGAAACATTGTGAGAGGAGGGGATGGCATATGTGTGTCAGTGTGTGTGTATGAATATGTATATAACACATACGTTTATCTTTCTACAAGTGTTCATACTGTGTATGTATGTGTGTGGTGTGAGTCTGTACATAGGTTCATGTTTTTTCTTTCTTTCTTTCTTGATTCTATAAAATCAATAGGCGTTGTCCAAATCGAGTTTCAGACAAACCTTTGTTTTCTCTTGGTCTCCGGGTGGGGTCATAATCTCTAATTAAAACAAATATAAAATAGCGCCCCCTTTTGGAAATGACGAAAGGCAACACCGAAAACGATAAGTCATTATCGTCAAAATGCTGCGAGATATTTCGTGTTAAGTGGGTACACACCCGAAAACCTTTCACACTCCCACATACACACACACTCAAAAAAAAAAAAAAAGAAAGAAAGAAAAGAAGTAGAGGAAGAAAGACAAAGCAAATGGTGAAATAATAAAATTGCGGCCAGCCTATAAAAGGCGCAATTACTTGTAATCGAATTAAAATGTTTGTCTTAACGGAAAACAAGCGAGAATGAAAAAAAAGTGTTGAAGTCGAACCTCATTGTTTATAAGACCGTTGTAGTTACGATAAAGATTTATTTATTATTTTGTTAGGCTCGCCTGAACAAATATGTTTTGGGAGATAAAGCAAATGTGTACGTCGACCGTTACCCAATTAAAATGGGATGAAAGGAAAAGCGGTCGTGTCTCTAGCGATGCGAGTTTGAACTCAGAAAATAGATTTTTTTTTGTTTGTTTGTGATCTGAAAATAGGTATTTAAATTTAAATATCAGTTCTGTGCAAAAGTTTCCAGCGAAATCAAACAAGATTCGATGGCGTTTTCAAAATAGTCGGCTGGCTACTTTTGCACATATTGAGCGACAAAAAAAATATTGAAGTATAAAAATAAAATAAGAAATGGTTACTACAAATAATTAGTTTGTTTATGTTTGTCGTTTAATAATGGAAAAGAATATACCATAGGTAGGTAGGCTAAAAAAAAGTTGAACAACGATAAACAAATAAATAATACAAAGAATTTTAATTGTATCTTTGTCAAAGTTGGCTATAGAAATAAGAACTTTATTCTGCTACTCAAAGTTTTTGTTTACTCATTCTTCTCCGCTAGATATCGTGACATATCAGTGACGAGGAATTATCTGGACATCTAGCGATGGGACACTGCAGGAAGAAGTAGATTCATGCCTTTTACAAAGGTTTTATTGTAAAATAAATGTAACGTTAAAAATGTAATTTGTATTTCGTTTAAGATTCTCCATGCTGAGAAAATAATAGATAAGTCTGGCACAGGGCTGAATGGAGGGTTTTGTGGGCTGGAAGATTGTATTCTGCCAATCTTTTAACAGGCAGGCTAGAGCTTGATTGCCCTGAAAATCGATAATCGAAAACCTGACTATTACCTGGAGTTGAGCACCAATTAGTGGCGACGGTAGAAAGTACACAACTCTCCTTTTTATTCTTAAATTAAAAAATGATACATTGATGTATTTACTTTCCTACGTCCAATTCATTATATATATATATATATATATATATATATATATATATATATATATATATGTGTGTGTGTGTGTGTGTGTGTGTGTGTGGAGAGAGAGCGAGGACAGACTAAGATAGATAGTTTACGTACCGTACGCACGCACATGCTGTTCGAATTTGTGTGTATGTGTGTGCGTGCGTGCGCGCGCGCGAGCGGTTTTTTCGCCCGTAAGCCGACCGACTTTTTAGCACGACGGCTGCTGCTGCTGCTTATAACAGCACGGCGATGACGACTACAACTGGTTGCCCGCCCCCACTTCTTCCGCACCCCGACCCACGTCCAACTCCCGCTTCACTCGGCGAACTCGAGCCGCCGTCTCTCCACAATCTACGGAAGTAGATTGCCCGCCCTCCATCTCTACCCCCTTTCCCTTCAAATCTTCTCACTCTCGACCCAATGATAAATACGCCTTGCTACGCACTAGCTAGTGTGTGTCTGTGTATAGTATATATATATATATATATATATATATATATATATATATATATATATATATATATATATATATATATATATATATATTATAATAGTTATTTCGAGAAATTCTTTCTCTACTACGCTTGTTGTCTGTGCCTTAGTGTGAACACCGAAAATAATATTCAGCGACGAGGCAAGCTATTCATTTATTTCCTTGCTGTTTAATCGTTAAAACCGAACACCATAAAACGTTCTGTTCAGCAGCTGCCGCTTATAGCGCACGTGTGACTAAATAAATCCATATACCTATTTCATCTCTTAGTACATGAGAAATGAATTGTAGCCAATCCGGTACGAAGAGGGTGCTGAAAAATTCTTGACAACGGGATCCCCATTTACTCAGTTTGTAAAGTAGGTCAGGCCGAGGACTTTTCAACGCACCATTTTTACATTATATATATATATATATATATATATATATATATATATATATATATATATATATATATATAGGCAACCAGACGTCTCTCCACACTGATGAGTTGCGATACAATGAAACAGTCTGTTGATAACAATATATATGTGTGTTGTTATCCACAGACAGTGTTACGCCATATATGTCTGTGTGTGTGTGTGTATATATATATTTATATATATATATATATATATATATTGTGTATTGTGTATGTAAATACATATATATATATATATATTGTGTATATAAATACATATAGATATTGTTTATATATATATATATAGTTTATATATATATATATATATATATATATATATATATATATATATATATATATATATATACGTGTGTGTGTGTTCCCAAAACATTTCTGATGAAGCTACATTCAAAATAAAATAGATTTAATCCAAATTTTTGTAATTTACACACATGTGGGTGTGGATATGTCCGTTAGAGAGAGGGGGAGAGGGAGAGAGAGAACATGGATTCATTGTTTTTGAATTTGCTAATGTTCGTTGGTCCACCCATTGAAGCAATGCATTCTTCCTATCCCCGATTCGTGTCAGCTTTGTCCACGGTCAGTTAAAGTTAGTAACTATCTGTACAACAACGGCCAAAAACCATGACAAATTTACAATATAACAATGTGTTGGTCTAAAAAGTGTTTACTAATAGCTACTAGTGAAAGAAAGGGGTAACGCCCCTCCATACATTCTTACGAAATATAAGATTTTTATTTTTAATCAAGTAACCGACTGGACTTCACTTTTATGCTTGCCTGTGACTCTATAAACTAAACGTATCTACACAATCTTCCTACTTCTTAATTTACCCTGTAGGTTAAGCTCGTGTGATTGTTAAAATAAAATATCTTCTTGGGTATCTTACAAAAATTCTACTAGTACTTGACTGTTCAGGGTACAGGTTTATTAACGGCGTGGGTGGGGCGACAGCTCAGAGTGATAAACGGTGCGTGACTAGATTTACCGTAAATCTGACACAAGATGTCTACGTGTGTGTGTAGACGCTTTTTCTCTTTCTTTCTTTTGACTCGGAGGTAAGAGTGGTTCGGGATAGGGGGTTGGAGACTGTGTGACGTGACAAAGGAGAGGGTAGAGGAGTTTACTAAGCCAGAAAAGTAGGTACGTAAGCAGACGCAATTTCGGTCTGCGTTCGTGATTGTGTGGGTGTGTGAATGTTGATAGTACGCCTAGTAAGTACGTGGCAGTGGCCGGCGGATATGGTGAGGAGGGGCGGAGAGTTGCCGGTTAAGGCATAGACGTATATAAAATATAAGCATCTACTAATGTACTTACTACCCCTCTTTGTCTCTCTCTCTCTCTCTCTCTCTCTCTATATATATATATATATATATATATATATATATATATATATATATATATATACATATTATTCTACGACTCTTGTGATTTCTTTATAAAATAGCGCACACTAAAACTATTGCGATTTGCATGGAACTTCGAGTGGCATAAAACGATGGAACAAATTATTCTTTGCATATATATATTCTTTGTATATATATATATATATATATATATATATATATATATATATATATATATATATACACACATACACACAGATATAAGTACATTCATTTGATGCTTATACGTGTGTATTCATTGTGTTACGTGTGTGCATTTTGGATACACACACATATATATATATATATATATATATATATATATATATATATATATACGAAGTGCATGTAGCAGAGAGCGAGAGAGGTGGGGATTCCCTATAGAGAAAGAGAGAGATGAGCGTCAAGCGCTGTTGGGTTCGACTGGGTGGGGGCGCGAAACTTTTGCGACGGAAACTTCTGAAGAGCCGAACTCAGCAGGAGTGGCGGGGTCGGGAGCGCCGTGTAGACGGGACGATAGATGGGGGAGGAGGAGGCCTATATACGTCGTCATTTTTCAGTTGTACGTGTGTGAGATTGTTTCGAATTGCGCAAATCTTGTCGCCGAAATCTTTGGGAAGGCGATCAACTCGCTTTGGAAACGCCAGCGAAACAATCAGAGGAACGCGATATCCAAAAATATTGAAGTGAAATATTTATCAATTCACGAACATCTCACATCCAAACCGTATTTAATTTTCGGAACGATCCACTTTCTCAAATCTGATGAATCATGTATATCCAAAAATGGATAATGCTGCATGAAACTTCATTGAATTTTAACTTCATGTAGAGCCAATGTAGTATAAATCTTTGACATTAACTTTTGTGAGCTGTTCCTAAGAAGTTTATTTTAAAGAAGGTGAAAATGAAAAAAAAACAAAAAAACTGTCTTTCATGATGAAAGTTCACAAATATTTTGATAGCGCCTCTATATTGTGACGAGGAAGAGAGAAGAGTTTTAGAGTGACGGGTAATAAACATTAAAAAAAAAAAAGATTTTTGTTGACAAAATGATGACATTCTCAGAGAATAACGTTTCGAAAGCAATTTCCCGTAACCACATTAACATTGTCGGCGATGAGAGTAAAGTTGTTACTCCTGTTGTCAACCACGACATTGTCTAGCCATAAAAACGTGTTTATTCGTGATTATATGTGAAAATTTCGACAAAAATGACGGATAAAAATAAATCTTGAAAGATGTTCTATTTATGTCTCTTGTAAATATGTGTTTGCGTATGCATGTACGCGCACAAACACATATGCATAAACGCCTGTCTTTGTGAATAATTATAAGTAGAATGAGAAAAAGAAAGTGTATTTATGTGCCTAACGGCGTTTTATAGTAGTATCGGTCTTGTCGCTTGAGACTGGTTTGATGGAAGAAACGAGACTTTGTTCAAAAAAAAAAATAAATAAATAAAATAAAATTAGACCTCTTTGGAGAGATCGAAAGGCAATCTTTCTGTCTATCTCAAATACGAGTTCGATTGCAAGAAATAAAAAAGAATTATCGATTTGTTTATTGATCCGTGCAATGTGTACACGCATACGTAGTATTTTTTTTTCTTTTTTAAGGAAAGCTAGAGGGGCGAGGGTGGGGTGACTCCTATTTTTCTTTCGTTTCTATTTAAACTGTAGCCTTTGCAACGAACCAAATTATTTTCCGACAGCTTAAAAAGTGAATAAATATTTAATGAACTTTTAAGGTGCATATGGAAAAATGAAAATTTTAAATACGAAAAAATGGTATACAGTGTAACCCGGATATAAGAGAGTTGTCGGGACCGGAGAAGAAGACTCTTATATCCGGGTTTCTCTTATATCCGGGTTTGGTCTATTTTGTTTATTTAAGTATGGCTCTAATTTGGGACCAGAGAAAAATTCTCTTATATCCGGGTCACACTGTAGTTAAAAGAAATGATAATGGGTTTTATTTTAAAATACGGTTTTCGAATAATCTCTAGCGTCCTGAAAACTTTGGGTGTTATAATTTTTATAAGTTAGCATTTACAATCCCAAAAAAAAGATTTAAATAATTGCTTGCAACTTATAAATAAATAGGAAAGTAATAAATTAACTTTTTGTAATGTACACCCTTCCAAAAATATTTCTGCAACCTCGAAATGATTAAAAAAAAAAAAGAAAAGAAAAGGACGGTTTTTTCTCATTCTAGTCATCGAATTGGCTTGCTTGGAGTGTTTATCCCCAGTGTTAGGAATCGACATCTGTTCTAGGATTCTGAATATAGATTTTTAAAGATATTCTTTAAATAGCCAATTTATGAACTTCCTTTCTCATTCCCTGAAAATAGACACACATTTTACTTGAATAACCGTCATTTAATTACTGTAAGTGTCACTATATACAAGTTTCGCATTTCTCTTTTTGTACCTCGAGAGATATATTCAGACTCATGATGGCCATGATTCTGTTGCGTCAGTTTCCAAAGTGGGGAAGAAGAGATTTGTTTTGGACACAATATTCGGATATTATGGCTTTTAAAAAAAAACCTGACCTTGAACACTGACTGCTGGGTTCTGTCGGAAAAAATTCAACTACTTCAACCACTAAGTAGGCATAAGTTCGGTCACTATTTTCTTTTCTTTGTTGTGTAGAAAGCAAAAAAGATTTTCAATTCAAAAAGAGGTTAATTATAATCCAAAAGACGTTGTCGGCTAACATACAAAAAGAATGCAATCAAGCAACGAGTAAGATAAATAGATAACTTGTATTTCTCTTATAGTCACGGGTACCTTTTAGAAAAATCTCGTCAGTGTGTCGGGACAAGTCTTTGTCTAAGTGTGTGTGTGTGTGTGTGCGTTTGTCAGGCGTCACTGTGTCTCGCGACTTCTTTTGTCAGGGGATTTGATCGGCGTTCGATCTCGTAACTATGGTTGTGTTTCGTTTTGTCAAAGCCTTCGTTACTCGACTTTTCGAACCATTTATCTGGGGGTTTTTTTTATTTGTTTTGTTTTTTAAAATAATTTTTCGGGTTTTTTTTTTCTTTTTTTACCTAGATTCACTTTGTGTAGCTGCAATGTTTCTTTTTTTTTTTTTTTTTTAAATAAATTCTGAATTAAATAATTTTCACAAAATTAAAAGGATATTTCTTAAAAGTCTGAATTTTGATACAGAAATGTAATTAAAATTTAAATAATGCAAAAAAACAGCCACCTTTTGATAACTGCTTAAGATTCGATCCATTATTTGATGGTGTTAAAAAAAATTTAAATTCTGATTTCTTTTTATTTTTTTAAATCGATGAAAGACGTCCTTTTTTAACAAACGGATTCTGGGTACAAAAGGAGGTAAACAGACGTCCGTGCAAAAAGTAGTATTGTCCAACTTAGCCAGTATTTTACGCACAAATACATACATGATAAAATCGATTTTTTTAAAGATATCGTCTATTTATAAGTGATCGATATCATAAAGAGAACGTGTATAAATATAAAAGTGGACGTTGAGCTCAACAGCGAGTGGCGATAGTCTGTTTCCTGTTTGGACGCAATATTTATATATATATATATATATATATATATATATATATATATATATATATATATATATATATATACATATACATATATATATATATATATATATATATATATACACGCGGATTATTGAAGTTTTTGTTTTTCTATCAATAAGCTTTTACAAAGAAAATGTGAAAAAAAATATCCAATTTTAGTCATTTGCTCATATTTTGTAAATTTGGTCAAGCTGCTGAAAATATTCTATAAGCCCTAACAAGAGCAGTGAGTGAAATAGAAATTTTAATCTAGACTCTCTTGCTCTTGAATGACAAACAATCTCAAACTCTGAATTTGAAACTACCGAGTAAGCAATGGGAAGCCATAACATTATCTTTCCGAAGATACTGCACACGTAAGGGAGAAGACAGAAGCAGTGGAGAGTTATTATCGCCTCCGTCCCACAGCGGAACGGCATTAAACAACAAAAAAGAAAAAGTTTAGATATGCTCGTTCAGTTTTCTAGTCAAGTAAACGGGTGCGGCGTAGATAGATCAAGAAACTTAACGATAAAAAAGAAAACGGATTCTTTGTCAATGCACTTGATTCAGTAGAAAATATTGATCGTATAGCTAGAACATTATACAGTGAAAATTTCAGATCAAAATACAGTTAATTACTACGTGGAATTCTATGAACTTATTGACGCACCCTCATAGAAAGGGAATCAGGATTTCGCATGTTCATTTTACAAACTCGCTAGAAGTCCTCCCCATACATCAGGATTGGCGTAACATGATCTTCCTCTCGTCAACACTATTTTCCCATGTATTAAACTAAGTAGACATATATATGTAGTTGTGGTTCTGTATTTTGAGTCTCTTAAATTGATATTGACTCATTGATCAGTGAATCGATTAGTACCCGTTGCCAACGATCGTATCAATATCAATCGTTCATGTGACAGATATATTCAATTCATTATTTCCTTACACTATCGTATTTCACTAAGATAGCCATCGATATCTTTCTACTGATTGATTTTCTTTTTTCTTCGTTTCCATATTTTATTGATCTCTTTATGCCGAATGTGTATTGATTTTATTGGCCGGGCGCTTGGCTGACGTCGTACTTGTTCCAATCATCTTAATTATCGTCCGGGAAAAATAATTTTGCGTAAAAACATCGTTGCAGGAGGAAAAGACAAGAAGGTAGATTGTCACAAAAGACAGGAATGATTAAGTCAATAACAAAACCTTCATATTGGACTGAGAATTTGCTAAAAAAAAAAAAAAAAAAAAATAGAATCGCTCGTTGAGAGCCAATTTTCCAATGAAACATCCGAACTAACTTTCGGTTGAATAGTTTAAAGATTTTAAAAGTTCACCATTTCTTCTGACAAACACACGGCAATCATTTGATTGCCAGATTTTTCCCCTTCCATATTTTGCCTCTTTATCTTACTTCCTTTCCTTTCTATATCTTACCTATAAATATATTTTAAACATTTCTTGTCTTATATTCGAATTGATAAAGGATTGTTTTTAAACACACAAGTTATTACCGTAGTCTGGTATTTTAAACAATGCTTATGAACGAATAATATTTATATACAGCGGTACAATTAGATCTATATATGTTGTGGCCGAATCATTTGAAATGTTTATCAAATCATATATATTATCAGTCACAATAGTTCTACGGATGTTATCAACGTAACACTAAAAGAGAATACACATTCAGATATTAGTGAAAAACAAGGTAACTGGTCAATTCCTAAATGAGCCACACTTGACCCGAATTGAATGTAGAGAAAGAGATCATGTATTTTATCTCGTGGAAAGTCCTAAGTTGCTAATCTTGAATCACTGATTACCGACACGATTCCGATATTATGGTTTTCATCAAGCTATGATGCACTTACAGCTATGTTATAGCAAGTACACTGATGCCAATGCAGAACTCTTTGCTACGTTATGGCAGGTTCAAAGTACACCAATGGGTTTTCTTAAACTAATTAAGCTGTTCGATTATCCTGAAAAAAGTAGACATACAGGAACGTTTTGAATTGTAGAAAGTGGTTCCTGTCAAAGCTGGCTATCGATGTAACAGTTTGTTTTTTTTTGTTTTTTTGTTTTTTTTTTGTTTTTTTTTTTACTGCTACTGCCTGGACTAAAAAGGAGAGTGGTTTTCCCAAGTGTATATCACTCTTTTTCGTCAATCTTTGCGAAATCGAAGTGACGGTGTTTTTTGTCAAGCTAACTGTTGAAAGATAAAACAATAAATATATTGATTTTTTTCCAAGGTACATGTATTTTAGTCGAACCCAATGAGAATTGAAAGATGGCGGGATTTTCTTGTTACTAAAATGGGTATGCAATTATCAAAGAAGTTGGATTGGATTTTATTTAAATTGTATCGATTTTTTTTTTGACTGAAAAATATTTCACACTTCACCGAACAAGAAAATATCGGGAAAAGCCTTCAATATTTTAAATATTTTGATGTACTGTTAACCATTTCAAATTTTTATTGTCGACATGTTACGAAATTCATAAACAAAAGAGACCCTCTCTTTCTGAAACATTTTCATTTTCTTTTGTTGTTGTTGTTATTATTATTATTATTATTATTATTATTATTATTATTATTATTATTACACCCCAAGGAAGGCAATAAAACCGCTAAGATGTAAGATGTAGAGTGTAAGAGAATATGATTAAAATAAGATATTATTAAGCAGTGAGAATAATTACAGGAATTGAACAGGCGGAAGATGACGATTGATATTTCATTTAAATTTTTGAAGATCAAAGTCCACTGGAAAGCAACAAGCTAGAACGAGAGTAGAAACTGTTAGCTTAGAATTTACGGTTGTATCTAACCATTTCAACTGTAAAATGATGAGACCTTGCCGCCGATCTAGTACTGCGCTTAAATTCATAAAGAGGACAGATCATCAGAAGAATTATCATGAAAATATTTATAGAAAAGGTCAGAGGGGAGCTACAGTGCGGCGTGGGGGGGGATTGAAGCCGAGATGCCAGGTCAGTACATTTGAAATGTGATTTAGTTTTCCTATATGATTCTCGTGAAGATGGCATAATCCAACGGATTTTTTTTCTTTGCGAAAATTAGAATTTAGTATCCTATCATTAAAAAGGGGAAAAATGAAAAAGTTTCATTTGTTTTAAAACAGGAATGATTTTTCGTAAATTATTATCGAGTGATTTTGATATTAAGAAAAATGTGTTTGTTTTAAAAACTACCCACGGAGATTACCCCGAAACAATATTTTACTAAAAAACGGAGTTACGTTCATTGATATTCTTTGCATATTTCCACCATTTTGAATTTGTTCTAGTCAAAGGTTAAGAAGCTCAATCCATAGCCCGATTTTTATTATGTTCGACTTTGAATTTATTTAGTTTGTTCTTCAGCAGTGACACTTTTTTTTTTCATATTTTCCCACCGCAAAGTTACTTCCTTTTGCTCCAAATTAAATTGTAACTTATTCTATTTTACAACGCTATGATAAATTTCGCCGATGTTTACAAATAGATGTTTTCTGTTAATTCACCTGTTATAATGTAATGCTACTTATCGCAAATATTACTTCACATCAAGAATTTATAAATTTTGAATCAAAATTCCTTAAAATATTTCCGCTTGCAGTTCTGCTTGCAAATAAATAATTACAATTGCTCAAACTGAAAAAAGAAATTTTCAGACAAAATAAAAATAATTTCACTTCAAATTCTAATCGATTTGATTGTTTTGTAATAAATATTTTTTCCGTCTGTCCGACTCTGATATAAATGGCGTTTCAGTTTCTGTCACTTTCCCACCGCCGTAAAGTTGTCTCCCTGTGTCTTTTCTATAAGTACTTCCATGGCAATTCTTCGGATGGGCCCTTCCGTCTGGTAACTAGACTTGATGAATTTAAGCGCAGTACTAGAATGGTGACGAGGTCTCATCAATTTAACATTCAGCTGGCTAAACGTAACCGTAAATTCTATGCTAACAGTTTCTTTTCTCGCACTTTTTGATTGTGGAATTCGTCTATACTGAATATTATCAGCCTTTTGTCCGGGATCAATGTTCTCCTTATAATTAATAGAGAAGACGCCCGGTCCCGGGGATTCCAACTCTGCGGCAGCACCTCCTTCATACTAAAAAGAGGGTCGATGGAATATCGACTCCATTATGACATTGGTCGTAGGGAGAGGCCAAGAAAGCAAGTAAATAACCTTATTTATACTTTTGTGAATTCTCCAACAAAGCGGTGAATCGTTGCTGAAGTGATTCGAGATTAGTAACTGAGATTTAGAAAAAACAATGAAACAAATCGTATATTCATTATCAATAATACGCAAAAACAAATAAATAAAAAGACATAGGATAGACTTGACTTCTTTTGAGGGGACACTAAGGTTTTCCTGCTGACATATGAGACACGTCATTATTTCGTTTCTCTTATCAAAGTGAATACAAGAACTATGAATATCTTTTTATAGGAGGGTAGGTTAGTAAAGGACCGGTGCGTACTACCTCTGAACTTCCCGACCGTGAGTGCAAGCCAGGCTGGGGGACCCTGGCAGTGCTTTGGGATCCTCACTATCTTATCAACATTTGCTTTTTTCTATCTACATGTATATACGTTACACATTAAACTAAGCACAACTATTAAAGGATGAACAATTTTCGCGGATTTTGACGTCATTCTGGGGGGAGGGGGGTTGCTTTTTTTCGTCCAAATCCGTGAATTTGTTTTGCTCTAGCTAAGTGTCGATAAAAAAAAAAAAAAAAAAAAAAAACTCAAGATAAAATTCACTATTTTTTATCCATAGTATTGAATATTTTAAAATTATTTCTTAATAAGAAAAAATTAAAATTGATATTAAGAATTTCTGCCAAATATTGTTGACATATTTGAGAAGGACTAATCTATTATAATATGTCTGTAATTTGCATTTCGATGAATTGCATTTATTTTCAATTTTTCAAGTTGAATTGTGCATCTTGAGTGCATATGATCCATTATTGTACATAATTAGGTTACAATAAAATTTGTATTTTATGCAAATACTACCTTATAGAAATTGAGATGTAGTAGAGTGGGGTGACCCGTATCATAGATTCGATTGGGGCCTACTGGATAAATAAGTCGATACTTAACTAACTTTTGATCTGAAATTTTCACTGTATAATATTCGATATATGTGTGATCAATGGAGAAGCGTTGGATTATTTACAAAGAAAGAGATTATGTGGAAGAATATAATCCTTCTGTAAAAAAAATGCTTTTTAACTTTTATGTCTACTTTTGTGCATGCATATTATTGTCGATAGACGCGTGTACAAGTTAATATGTAAACAACGATAGTTACATATTTACGATTATTTTAATGTTTTGTTAATTTTAAGATGCGGGCAATGTTTGACTTAATCAAACAAACTTCATTCTATTTTGAACATTTGTATATGTAACCTGCACCAACTCTCTTGCATGCACAAAAGTCAAAACAAATTAATTGTGTTGTATCAGTTTTCTCAAAACGAAAGAACTTGTTCATCATTCCAGATCATGATTTTTTGCAAGGCTCGAACGCCAACCAGTGGCGCCTACGAAAAATGCGCAATAATCCTCTCAGCAAACAAATCAGCGAACTCTTTTTTGTGCGTATGTGTAATTACGTGTCACACGGCGTATACAATTTAATGTGTGTGCGTGTGTGCGCGCAAATATATTTGCAATGCCAATCGGTGTTTCCTCCTTTCTCTTCCCCTTTCCCCCAGGCTTAAAAGTCGGTCTCGCCTCTCTTCTATTCTTACCGGCGTCAATACATTCACCCACCGCCGTGATGACGACTACGGGGCAGGGGTCGGGTCGGCGCTTGTTGGGTAGGGGATGGGTAAGCCGAAAGAGGCGTTTTACCTATTGTGGGCGATCCCATTAGTAATGTCGGTTAGGGGTGTACAGGCTCGGCAGGCACTGAAGCGTTTTGCTTGGTGTTGGTCTGTATTGCTATGGTCCTTGCTTACTACTGTCGTTCTGACGGAGGAAAAAGCGAAGAGAGTAAGGAGTGGAGAGTAAGGAGGACACTGAGTCTGAACGTTTGGGGAGAGCAGGAGGAGGAGGAGGCTTTGGTGAGCAAAGGCTGGTCGGGAGCCAGCGGCGGCGGGTGAACGGGACTGGTTGGTTGGGATAGAGGATGGGCCGACGGACGTGGTGGAGAGGAGGTATGTTGGTTGTTTCATGGCGGCGAACGCGAAAGTTGTGTCGTCGTTATCGGCGGTGGCGATGGCGCTCATGCTGGGTTGAGAAAGGTAGCGGAAAGTTGCAGGTCCGTTTTTTTTTTCGAAATCTGGGCGTTTTTTTTTTTTGTTTTTTTCAAAAGTAGTAATCGTTGGTTCGTTGTCTGGGTCTCTTTTAAAGAGAGGAATGATAATTTAGAAATTCATTTACTTATTTATTTTTAACTATTTAGGGATAAAAGAGAAGTGATTTAAAAAAGGGTTCCTTGTCGTCTGTGTTGAAATAAATAATAAAGGGTGTGTCTATGGGTGATCGTGTAAAAGATATACATATCTAGAGAGACATGGCAAAGATAAAACTTTCTCTATAGTATGCGATATACGTATATATACAATGCTTAAAAACACCTGTCGTTGCGCATTAGTTAGCATGGGCTTGTTTTAAAACTTCGACATTAGTCTACAATATTTCTGATATAAGGTTACAGAAGATATATTTTTTTTATATTTACATCGTATATAAAAGCGTGTGTGTTTGCATGTACACGTATTTTTGTGTATATGGTATCGTTAAAGGAACTGGTTTAAATACAAACATTTCTTTAACAGAATCCTTCCTCAAAAATACACAATTTATTTTAATCGCAAAAAGCAAATGTCACTTTTCAATGTTTCGACGACTTCATCAGATTGTACAATACTCACACACACACAACACAATAATTTGAAATTTTTTAACTTTTATGTAGATGTTAGACGTGATTTCCTTTCATCACCCGCCTGCTTTTATTCTCACTTATTTATTACTACTCTTAACTCTCTATCTCGGGGGTGGTGGTGGGGTGTGATATTAATGATAAATTATATATCTTCCAATATTTTCGGCGAAAATAATGTCAGAAATATAATCCCAAGTCTATTTTTGTTTTTAAAGAAATAAAAAAAGCAAATAAAAGTAGAAAAATCTTTTTCTTTCATTACTATTTATTTTGCTGTTTTTGTGCAATATATTCTACAATGAATTAACTTTTAAAATCTTCATCCGTATACATGAATAACGATAATAGTCATATCGTCCTTTTACAGTTATACATTACTTGAAATTTTACATATCCGTATCTCGATTCTATCCTCTTGGATTTATTTTTTATACAAATATATATGTATGTGTATGTATGTATGTATATATATTTATATATATTTTAGTTATATGATTGCATATGTATGTGTATATTTACCGCTAATATCATATATATATATATATATATATATATATATATATATATATACATATATATATATATATATATATATATATATATATATATATATAAACGAAAGAAACCTTTTCCTTAAGTATTTTTAAAATATTTTAGGGTCATTTTCCTGGTTTCCAGTACATATTTAAATAATATTTATCCAATGTTTAACAATTTCCATAAGGGATTATGAGTTTCATTGTCATTTTGTTTTTCTTAAATAACCTGTCTTCATGACTCGTATTCGTTTTTAAAACTCTTCTTAGTTTGTATCATCGTGTTATATATATATATATATATATATATATATATATATATATATATATGACAGTAACACAGTGTTCATCGTAAAAATACTTTACAAAATACAGGACAGCATATATAAAAGATATGTAATTTACTTGATCTTAAAGATATCACATATGTAACTGCCAATCGCGAGATCAGCGGAAATTTAAGTACATTTTATATACGTGTACATATATATATATATATATATATATATATATATATATATATATATATATATATATATATATATATATATATATATATAATGTGTTTGTAATACATATTGATGCATGTTTCATTAAATAATATAGACAAGTTTTCTCTATTTAAAGTTCCTTTCATATTGTCTGATAAGCTTAATAACATTATCGTTGAAAGACGAAAGGAAATCACCATATTGATACATGTTTAAATCTTATCTAAGTTTTCACACAACTTGTCGATATTATTTAATGAAATATGCATCAATGAAAAATTGCTGACTACATATACACAATATATATATAGATATATATATATATAAATATCTAATATATATATATATATATATATATATATATATCTATATATATATATATATATATAATAAGTAGTTGAAACGATAAATATTTCCGAAAGCTCAAGTGGAAATCGTATTATTAATGCTATTAATAATTATTTGATGCTCAATAAAATATTTAGTCACAATCGTTGAGCAGATCGTCACTGGAAACTTAAAGTGACTTATGTTGAATTATTAAAAAAAAAAAAGAAAAAAAAAAGAAAAAGAATTCCCGTCATGCAAACGACAGGAAAGAAGCGTAAATTACAGATGTCAGCTCTAAGCGATGGTCACCAAACATAAACCCAGTTTTAAGGCGAAATACAATTCATAGGAAGAAGAAAGAAATGGCGTCAAGATATGAGGGTGAATATCCTAATCAATAATAATTGTCACACCTGGAACAGTGGCAAAGAGTTTCGAGACTCCACGAGGAATAAATTAAAGATTTGAATGAACGTCGATATTATGTCTAGACTGAAGCCGAGATAGAATCGACGAGGAGATTTACTAATGATTTCAACTGTTTTGTTCGCTCTTCTTTAGTCAAATGAGAAGATGCAAGCGTGCACAAAAAAAGGTCAATTGTCGTTGATGTGAGTGATGGACGACAAATGTGTTATTCATCTATACTTTACGCATTGTAATCATACGCACTATTACTATTACCGATGTAATAATAATAATAATTATTATTATTAACAACGGACGCCACCTATTGACTGTATTATCTGTAGTTTTAGTGGGCGCATATCATCAAATGTGGACTTTGTAATAATACTACCGACCAAGTCCGTCACGTCCACTATCCAAGTCCACATTGGACGAAACGAGTCGGCTAAAACTACAGTTTTCCTATTGTCTTTTTCTACAGGTTAACTTCTGAGAAATATATATATATATATATATATATATATATATCTGTGTGTGTGTGCAATTTATTTAATCAGACATGGCTAAAAGAGAATTTGCTGTATAAATACACAAATATATATGTGTGTGTGTGTGTGTGTGTGTGTGTGTGTGTGTTTATGCAGCAAATTCCCTTTTACGTTGATTAAATAAATTGCAAACATTATGTCTGCTTATTTTTGGCATAATCCTTTTCCTGGGTATGAATGGATTATACTAAAAATAAGCAGACATAATATCTGTAATATATTTAATCATATATATATATATATGTGTGTGTGTGTGTGTGTGTGTAAGCAACTTCAGAATATTCAAATAATTGTCTGAATATCACCTGTTTTGTTTCTCAAACAAATAAAGATATTCTGAAGTACTGGAATGTATCCGAACTATTAAACAGAACGAACTTTTGCCGCATTTGATAGCGGCAAATGAGTTCGATTTCGAAAGTATGGGTTAAGATAATTTTGCATGATGAATTTTCACGAATTTGGAGGTAGCATCCGTTTTCGTGGTTTAGAAATTTGCGCTTTACCATTTCTGCCAGTTGATATGGTGAACAATTCTCGACTCGAAAAAGGAGACCTTCTATGAATAAACTGATGTTCGAACATTTGTAAGTCAGTCGGGCTGAGATAAAATCAAATTATTAGTAATGCTGATTTTCAAGGATTCTCTCGTTGATATTCGTACAGGGTGGGGAGGGGTGACACAATTTTCCTATCTTTAAAGAACAACCATTTGTGGCCTTGTTCTGAACTGTTTTACGCGTCGTTTGTTTTTTTCTGGCTATCTATTCCCGCCACTTTTTCTAATTGTTTCGTAGCCACCTTGTATTTCTCTTGATGTGTCGTTTCCCGCCACCATGTCACATGATCTTCCACATCGCTCGATGATAGATATCTAATCGATAAAGAAAGAAAACAAAAATACTGAGAAAAGAGGGTGGTGGTTGGGGTGATTAGGTGCTGGGGGGTTCAAAGCAGTGGTGCTGGGGAATGGGTAGGGGTTGATTGATCGATACCTACCGTAGCTGTCTGTTCCGGCTGTCAACATGGCTAACATTAAATAGTAAACGCTATCGATCAGCGATCTCTCTCTTTCTCTTAGCTTCCCTTCTCTTTGGCAGCTTGTGCCTCGTGCACAGACTATTTCCTCTCTCTCTCTCTCTCTCTCTCTCTCTCTCTCTCTCTCTCTCTCTCTCTCTCGGATTGTTTATTCTTTCTCTCTCTCTCTCTGATTGTTTATGTCTTTCTCTTTCTTTCTCGGATTGTTTATTCTTCTATCTATCTATCTATCTATCTATCTATCTATCTATCTATGTCAGCCTATCTCTCTTTCCGGGGTACTTCATATTTGTCCTTCTTTCTGTCCCCCCACCTCTGAGTTGCAAAATAATGTAACGATTAAAGTTTTGTAGACTAAAATTAATAACCTATTTACTAGTTTGGCTAAAATTGCGTGTCTTGACAACAATCTCGTTACTGACATGCCACGATCCTTAACAAAAAGGTGTAGTAATACAAGGGATCATTTTCTGCTACTGGTGCTGCCTGTAACTCGTTAAGATTTTTTATTTCCACAATTCCAAGACCTTAACTTTTCATACGCGCCTACATGCACGCACCTTTTGTTTCTTCCAAAGATCAGAGATTATATGCTTAAGTGACCAGTAGAATCTCCATATATATATATATATATATATATATATATATATAAATATATATAATGTCTTCCCACCCCCGACTGGTTTTAATCGATATTTCAGTGAAACGTTACTGTCTTGAGAAACACACACCTGTGCGATATTTGTCTTAGTCTTCGGGCGCATTTTGACACCTGTGTCACTATCATCTTTCAACGATACCAAGAAAATGATTTTAGAAGCATATTGTATTTAATGCTCTTTTTGTGTAATAGATTAATTGATGTTTTTGCTGTTTTTTGCTGCTTATCAAACCGGATAGTTTAAAGCTGAAACTATATCTTGAATTGAAAGAATAATATGGTGGGGCATTAACAATTTTAGAATAAGTGATTTTCCAGATACAAATCTTACTATTTAACCGATAGCTAGGGGAGTAGATGGATTTGTAACTTTCCAAATGGTATTTGACTGTATGAAAATGTAACAAACCCGAACCGAATTGTATAACACATACATTTTATATCAGTTTTTATATGGCAAGGAAAAGGCTTACATTACTATCACTTGTTGGATATCGAGTGATTATATATGAAAATGTTAAACGTAATAAATATTGCTAATGTAATTGATTTATTTATCAAATGAAACTCAGAAAATACGTTAATCCAAAATGAATATGCGTCTTATACAAAGAAAAATTAGAGTAATCACTGTTCTGTCATTATTTATAGTAATATTGTGAAAATATTTCTCAGATGTAATTATAGAATTACAAAGATTTTAAAAAAAAATTAAAGTTTAATTTTAAAAGGCATTTGCACATAAATGTGGGTTAGTTAGTGGGGATCGAACATAGATCTTATTGCAAACTCAAATCGAATGTATAAAAAAGCCGACTTTGAAGAGGAAAAGATGAAATTGTAAACTATCCGTAAAATGTAGCATTGACTTGACAAATATGACATAGGAATATTAATACACTCAGAACTGTGCAAATAGCTTGGTTTCGTACGTCGAAACAAATTTTTGTCAATCCGAGAAAGATTTTCTCAGACCAACCACGTCAACTTAGCGAAAAGACTGGATCTGATAGTTTTGTAAATAAAGAAAAGAGTACTTGACTGTAGTTGCTGATCAAAAGGCAAATGGAAGTAAAATATTACAAGAAAAGTTACAAGGATCTCGCCTGAAAGCTAAGAACAAAAATTTGAACATGAAGAGTAGTTGAGCCTGTAATAACTGAAGTACTTGAAGCTGTACCAAAAACGCCTAGAAGAATCGAGAAAAAATCCGCTGTGCTGATTTTTGCAAGAATCCTGAGAAAGGTCTGGAGAGTCGAAGAGACTTGCTGCCTTTTAGTCTTTAGCGATGACAACGAAGAAAGAATAATCAGACAAGGACCTTTACACTAATATAAAATATTCAAGAAAGCCATGGAAACTCTGAAGTTGTGTGTATATCTGTGTACTTTTTATGTGTCGGTATGTGTGTAATGGGGATCTGCTTCCACACTGGGTTCTTCTCTGGAATAACATCCCCCAAGTAGCCATTTTGATCAATGAACCTTCCGGAAATGCAAATATTCTTCTTTCTTTGAGAAACGATTTTGATTGATTGGACGATCGATGTAACTTCGTGGAAGGTCTCTGGTCGTTTCCATGATGATTTGCTATAACTGTTTTAGCTTATAGTAATAGGTCGAATACGAAACGCACAAACATTAATCACCTTTGAACAAATGTGACAAGAAACTCAACAGCGAAAATGATGCCAATGTTGATAACATGAACAAAATGGCTGACTTAGTTTTGTCAAATTCATATCGAGGCAAAAATCTCGTATAGCACCTTTTAGATATTTTGTAGAACAGATATCACAATTTCACAATTAAAATAAATGGTGTTTGTTTAAAATAAGTAAGAATTAGGGACAGAGACGAGGTGATAGCCTGCAGAAGGACTGATAAACGTTCTTCGATTAGATAATCAATGTTGTTTCAGCTTTTCTTTTTCTCGTTTTTATTCATCATCACCGTCGACACTTTCAGAAAACACTTTCAGATTAGAGTTTTAATCCTGCCAAAAACTTTATTAGAGTAATATCCCTCTGTAATTAAATGAATACAATATTTTATAGTAGAAAGCGTGCAACTTTATTTAATCCTCGTTCTTTGTAGATTTGATAAAAGCATTTTAGCAGGTACGTTGTCCAGGGGTTCGTCAAGTAGATATCACTTCCAGTCGAACAGAAATATAAATGGTATTGGCAAGTCTTGTGTATTGGCAAAATCGTGTGTGTACAAACAAATAATGTAATACAGGCGAAATGCCGGAGAAGTCACTAACCGAAATGCAACAAGTATTTGCCAGAATAATTTATTTACTGATGACAAGAGAAAATTAATTTGGGATTTCTAAAGAATTTGTAGAATAAGAGACGATATTTCCAAAGGCTTTTCGTTTCGTTTCGTTTAGTTTAGTTTAGTTTCTTTTACGACATATCAACCTAAATGGGTTATTTAATACCGACAAGATTGTTTTTGCTGGTAATATTCCCTCCCCCAAAAAAAATATATTGCTGGTAACACTTTTTTCTTCAAAAAAGCATTGCTAGTAATATTTGTCTTTAAAAATGTATGGCTGGTAATAATTTTTCCTCAAAAAATGTATTGCTGGTATTAAAACCTGTATTTACACTTTCATAGTATTTTCACCCCAGTTTGGGGGTTAACTATTTGCCCATAGCTGGGACCCTAACAGGTGATACCACCCCGGGTCAGGGTGGACCTGGGAACACCAGCAATTAGGAGGTGGTTCCACCCTCCTCAAAACCTTCTGAACAGACGCCTTGCTGTTGGATGTAGTTTATCGTCTAACCTAGGACACGGATGTAGTTTATCGTCTAACCTAAGACACAGATGTAGTTTATCGTCTTACCCAGGGAACTGATGTAGTTTATCGTCTTACCCAAGATGTTTTTCCATAGGCAAAACAGCTAAGGAACGAAATAAACAATTTTTCGTCTCAAACTTTTCATTCATTAATACGCGCTTGTTAAAGGATGTAGTTAAAATCAAGCTCATATTCTTTCGTAGTTTGATCTTAAGTGAGCGCTCAGCTAGCGTGGCCTTGTGCCAGACTAAGATCTGAATATAAGTAACTATACATACAGGTCACATAGGCATGTCATCACCGAACAAGGAAATGGTTTTGGCTCCGATGAAAGAATCAAAATAGTTTTTTGTCAATAATTTTTCCAAGGTAAAAACTTTTATTTCGGTGCAAATATGGTTTTCCTGGATGTTAGACTTTATTTCTGCGCATTGCGTTCAGAAATCCAGGGACGGACGGGTACATGTGTAAGCTCGGTGGAAAATAAATGCTTAAAAGTTCCCTCAAATCCTGATATAAGATTTGAATATCAGGAATGAAAATGAAGAACAAAGGAAAAAAAGAAAAAGAAAAAAAAGAAGGAATACGCCTCCGCCCTTACTTACGCAATGCCGTAGGACGCTTCATGGAAATCTATGCAGCCTCCTTCTTCCTCCTTTACTCACCGACAGCGCCTCCACTATGCCAACTTCTAAAATTTCGAAGTTACTCTCCCGAGCCCCAACAACGCCCACCCCATCAATATCAGATTCCTCTTCGCCTTTCTCCTTGCCCACCCCATCCACCGCTTATTACGGCGAAGAAGAAGGTATGTGTGTGGAGGGAGTCGAAATCTAGTGATAATACGTTTTCTGCCGTTGCCCACGTCCGCTCCCCTCTCTCCTGTACCGCCTCCGTCTTCATTGTCGCATATACGATGATCGATCTTCTTCCTAACTATCTTTCTTTCCTTGCTGACGCCATGAAACACGCTTCCCTGGCCCCAACCTATTCTCCTCCGTCAATATGTCTTATTATTTTTTTTTTCTTTCTTCTTCTACTTCTTCTTCAGAATCTTTCCTCTTCTCCTGCTTCTCCGTGTATTTATATTTTTTTCTTTACGGTCGATTTTTCTTCTTCAGTATCTTCTTATTGCTTCGCATTTTTCATTCTCTCTCTCTCTCTCTCTCTCTCTCTCTCTCTCTCTCTCTCTCTCTCAATCATTTATTTATATAATAACCTTGGAGTCCTGTGCCTCGCGCAGAATCGGATGCCTCTGCTCTGAGATGAACGCAAAAAGTTTCCTTTCTTTATAGATCTCGTCTCGTGCCGAACAGATCTCATTACTATTTTTCGTGATTTCGCTCCCCCCCCCCTCAGTATTTTTTTTATTATTTTTCTTCGTATTTTCCTTTATTCTATCTGTCTCGTCTTTCTTTTGTGATTCTATTTCTTTTATCGCTTTTTTCTCCTTATGCAGTAAATCTTTCTCGTTCTCATATATATATATATATATATATATATGAATGAGAATGAGGAGAGATTTTCGTAGACTTATCGATGACTAAGACATTTTTTGCTCTGTTGGTTGTATTAATTTAAATGCCGAATTTCTTGTCGGGGGACACACAACAATGTAACTTTTGAATATAAAATCTTTGCAAGAAAACAAAAATTGCTTTAATTATTTAATTTATCCACATATGTGTATTATTATTATTATTATTATTATTCAGTAAAAATGCTAAAAGTGTCGGAATCGAGGTACTAATTTCACTCAGGCCATTGTATGACAACAAAATGGGTCATTTTCTGAGGCCACGTTTGTTGTTTGGGTTATTCAGCTCTTCCAGTGCGCTTAGGAAAAAAACATAATTTCAAATGACGATTTTCAGTTCGTTTCAAAGTTGAATGGTGCAACACAATCTTCCTAAAAGGAAAGTTCGCTTCGATCTGTTGTGGTTAACAAGCTTGATCCCTAATTTCGTTATGGTTCTCTGATGACTGATAGGAAATGGAGATATTTAAGGACACTTATCATATTCCCATGCTTAACATGATTCTTTTTTTGGTGACGGCAGGAGTGGCACTTGTGGCTTTGAGATGGGGACAAAAAGATTATGGTCCATCTTAAAAATACCAAATGTCTTTTTGAAGGCGAAAATATCATTACGGTCGAAGGGAAGAGTTTGCTTTTTTTCTGGCAAAGATCAAAGGAAACTATGAATATGAATAGTTGACGTTTATCCCCCCCTCGTTCACCCCCCCCCCCGCCACTGGTCATTCTTTTAATGATTATTAGTGCAATCATCATCTGTACTATTTATCTGTAAGATATACTTTTCGCTCGAATCAAGGTGTAATATTCCCCTTTCGGGCGGACAAACTACATTTGATCTCTCAATTGTGTCTCTGCCTTGTGACAGAACAAATCAAATAAATGAGGGAGCCCTAGTCACCGGAGATTCCAACCATGCCGCAGCACCTCGCTCATTGCAACAAGGAGAAAGCGTCGATGGAACACTGATGCCAGCGCGACGTTGATTGCGAGCAATTTTAGGACTTGGTCCATATCCACGTGCTTAAGCTCCCCACTATAAACCGGCCTTGTGCCATATTCCATAAAGAGGGATGAGGTAAATAGCAAGTGTAGTATCTGTTATTCACCTCTCTGCCGTGTTTTTGTTAAACTTTGAGGGAATTATACGTCAGTTATTTTTTTATATGCTTGTAAAATCTGCAGTATCCTAACAATATGATTTTCCCCCAGACAGAATTTCTTCACACTTATAGAGTTGAGAGCAAGTTTTATTTGATTTATTCAACAAACAATGTATTTGTCTTGCTTTTGCCGGCGGGTGGGACTTCTAAAAGCAAGCGAAGCCGGGTACAAAAAGATTACGGTGCGTCTTAAAAATGTCGAATGTCTTTTAAGTTGGAGGCGAAGACGTCATGGCGGCCGTGCATAAAAGACTCTTTCTGCGTAAAACTAAAGTTAGATCGTCACGTGTCTGACGAAACTGCTTTGCGTGTTATTTGTACGGCTTACTAGTTCGTTGGGAAGGGTGGTTAACTGGTTAAGGGTGTGGGGTGGGTGGATTGAACTGGGTAGTCGGTCAAATTAATCCCCTCCAGCGATTATTGCTGGCAAAAAGCACGATTTACCCTTCCTCTTTGCGTGAGGCGGATGGTTAATAAACATCTGATTATAGTGCACGCAAATTTGGATGCTTGTGGGTGACTGACTCTTGAGCAGCGTGGGTTTTTGTTCAACATCTACTATTTAGCTCATGTAAGGGTGCTGAAAAATTTTCAACCGACCCATTTCTCCAAATCTGGCTAAATAACTAAATGTCTTAAAAAAAAGTAAAACACCTTTCTTCGTCGAGCCGACTTTTCAGCATCCCTTGTAATACACACACGCACACACACACACACAAATTATATATATATATATATATATACTCGACTCTCCGTCAAATTCGACGTATGGGGGTCAAGCACATCAGTTCCCAGGAAACCGACAACAGCACGAGATTTTTATATATATATATATATATATATATATATATATATATATATATATAGATTTACGTAAGGAATAGTCAAACACAGTGGCGTTCCATATCACGTGACGTCCGCGTCTCGCGACGGACGCTACTTGTAAACAAACAGTAATTTTAATTTATTTGTAACAAACAGTTATTTCTGAAGAAAGATTGAGGTCAATCTGAAATATCAAATATATATATAAATAAATACTTTCATAAAGAACATTATATTTTTTTAATTTGCAACTTTATATATATATATATATATATATAACACAGCACATGAGATTTGATATATATATATATATATATATAGTCTCTCTCTCACAGTTACCGCCACGAAAAGTGGGATCGGCATACACGGCTTAGATTTCAAACGAGGCCAGTTGAGTTCACTTTCGCAAAAATACCCATGGTTAAGATAGCAATCCATCTTTCTACTCCACATATGGGTTAAATAGTAAGGGAATCTAAAACAACTATAACTATGAATTCAAACTAAGTTGGGCGTAGATCTTACAATTCCAACCCGTAAAAAATCTACAACTGCGGAACTAATATATATACACACACACAAAACACCCGCAAGAATAAAGACACACATATTAACATCACAAAAATGAACCCGTCCACTCGATCAATGAAGACAAATAATATAGAATTCAAAAACTTAAAATATTTCCGTTCTAAAAATTTCTGATGCAATGATTCGTAAATACGCTTTTAAGTAGGCGCACAAGGGGGTCGTCAGTGATGTTTTGACTTGGCTCATCAGGGAGTTTCGGGTCTTTCAACATCATACTCCCCATCACCAAGTCGACCCAATCAGGGGAGATCAACCCCTGATTCCCCCTTTTGATTGAACACTAACAGCTACTCTGGCCTTTTTTAAAGAATAAGAGGAAGAATGACCACGTGTTCCGGACATCTGATTGGATGTTAGTAACAACCAATCTGCTGCGCGGACTAAGTTTTAAATGGCCCGCGGTTGGGACTGGTTTCTTTTCTTATTTCGGTGGATTGCAGTTTCGATGGTTAACTGAGGAGGTAATCTTAATATTCCTAAATCTTACCCTATTTCCTTGAGTATTTTATGGTTTAATTATTTGCCGTTTTTATTTGTACTTTTTTCCTTTTGACGGGGATACTTGAACTCAACGCTATTATCACATTTTATCGTTAGCCTGTTTCTTAATACAAATATACAAAAGAGGGAAATGTTCGTATAAATAAAGATAAAATAAATTAGCCAAATGTCTTACGTTCAAATAAACATTTTTTAAATTATATTTATATATATGTATCGCTAAAAAAAAAAAAAAACAATTAGTTTCATCAGAATTTTTATATAGCGAAACGAAATTACTAAAATAATATCTTTTACAGTACCTCACGTTATTAGGCCTCCTCCTTGTTTTGTTGATATGTAAATGAATAGCGATTGTTTCATTGCTGAATAATGCCAGATCCATCTACGTAGTTAAGAAGAAAGCAGTTTTATTCTGCGCAGATGTTAACAAACGGAACCTATTTCTATGAAATGTCTTGAATTTCAGTCTCATATTAATGAGCTATGTTGCGAGATTGAAGCTTTAAAATGGGCCATCACGAGAAGGCTGATTTGATGGATAGAGAGAAATGTTTAATAACTTCCTAATTGTTTAAAGTTCTTGAAACAATGCTGGAAATTACAAAATGGTCGTCTGCTTCCCATGAAGTTTTTTTTTTCTTTCTATGTTTAAAAAAAACAAAAAACAAACAAAAGAAAAAACAGTATTTCTGCAGTTGTGAAATTTTTAATTGTTATGTCAACAAAGTATCGGAAAAAACAACAAAAAAAAGAAAAGAAAGATAGGCCATGAATCACATAACAGAGCCAATCATTCGATCTCCCGGATGTAAATTCGGATGAAATAGACATTAGAATAAAGGAACGCAGATTTTCAAGGGTTCTTTTCACCGAAGAATGCCGTTTCAAGCTCGATACTTCAAACAAATAGAGCAAAAGCTAGGTAGCTACTCGCACGTTGCGACGTTGAAAGGTTGATTGTGGTATGATATGTAGGGGTAGTAGGTAGTGAAGTATTGAGATATAGCGAGTTATAGATGGTATTAAGGAGATAGATACATTGATTTTTGAAGGCAAACGTGAAACCACGGTTCAAGAAGCAAAAAATGATATATATGAAATATTCTTCTTATAGTGTATATATTTCTGTGAATCCATTTTTTATATATTAGTTAAAAGTGGCTAATAATCAACTTAAGACAATTCTGACATAAAAAAGAAGTCTTTTTTTAAAAAAGAAATTGTAAAGGTACTTTTCTCTGTATTCTGACACGTAACTCTTCTCAGCACGATTATTTTTTATTTGTTCCGATAATTTCTATTTAGTTTGATCATAAATAATACCTCATTGACGTTGTAGTATCAGGCCTCTCTCGATGAAGGTCAAAGGGGTGTAAATTTTAGTATTCCTGCAGGATTCAGCCTTCATATCAGTTAACTTTTTCTATTCTTCTGTTTGTATATAAAACTGTCATACTTTACTTTACTTTCTTTTTTTTTTTTTTTTTAACTCGGATCAATGTGTAGTATCGGCTCTTTACCTTCCTGTCGTGTTTATATCTTCACGATTCACGGAAAGACTTTGAGAGATGCTTGATGAAGGCGAATCTAGGCCCGCACCAGTACATCCGTAATTGCTCAGAAGGGAGATGGTTGGCGGAATATCAAAACTACCGTGACAATAGTCGCGGGAACTGTGCAATTATTGGCTTCGCCCAGATTGGCACCTCGCGTTAAAAACGACCTTGTGTGGGTTGGTGAATACCAGCCCCAGTGTGACAGTGTTCGGTGGTGGGGAAAAGAGACAGAATTCCTGTTTTTAGTCCATGTGTACGTATATGAGCACTCCTCGTGAAACTGACCATGTGTCATTCTAACACCGTGATTTAGGAAGTAAATACTTTTATGCTTTCTGATCGATTAATTTATTATTTTTATCAGAATATTTTTATGGAGGCTAAGGGTAAAGAAAAAGTATGTCGATTGCAGATCACCTGTATCAACGGAAGTGGGGGAGGGGGCGTTAGTAGGAAAGATAAATTTGACGCCATTTAAGATGAAAGTTTTTTTGACAGTTTTTTTTTTCTTATTTCCCGCGTTCCACACAACTCGCAGTCTCTCTCTCTCTCTCTCTCTCTCTCTCTCTCTCTCTCCCTCCTCCTCCTCCTCCTCCCACCTCCTCCTCCTCCTCCCACGCACATCTTGGGCTTCATCCTTTCCCTTTTCTATTTTGGTTGTGATTCGTTTTTTTTTTTTTCTTTCGCTTTTCCTATCCGCTTTCATTATTTACTTCACTTATTTTTTTTCTTTTCATTTGGATTGTCTTTCTTTCTCTTTTTCTTTCTTTCTCTTTTTCTTTCTTTCTCTTTTTCTTTCTTTCTCTTTTTCTTTCTTTCATTGTTTCTTTTTCTTTTCTTTTTTTTCCTTTGTTTAGCCTTCTTCGGTTTTTCTTTCATTCGTTTCTTGCTCCTCATCAATTCACATCTTTCTCAAATACTTGTTGCCTGTTTCACTTTTAACCCAACTCAGAAATTCTTTCTTTTTTTTTTTTTTTTTTTTCTCTCCGCCTTTTCTCATTTCGCTTTTTAGCCTCCTCTTTTTCTATGAACACCAAACCCCTTTTTTCCTCCTATTTTCTTTTCATTTTTACGCAACCTCCTATCTCACCAAATCCCCTCCCTTATATTATATCAAATGTAGCTTTATTATAGTTTGTTACAGGGTTGAAACAATATAAATCCAAGTGTGTATAGAATACCATCCATAAAATTTAACTGTCTAATCAACTCTCTCTCTCACCACACACACACACACACACACACATAATTAGTAAGAGAAAGCGTTTAACATACCGTCTGTTAATTTATAGACAATTCGCGAATTCACTGCAAAATTCTATGCATTGGATATTTAACAAAGAAGCAATTTTATTAACAATTTTATTTTAAGATTTCCTTTAAGCAATGATTTCAGGAAATTCCTAAAAACAAGAAAGCCCAACCCAATGAATTTTTCTGCTACGCTTGCCATTAGAAAGATCCCCCCCCCGCCAAAAAAAATACTTATTGTCTTAAACCAATTTTAAGATTTTCTTGCCTTTTAAATCACTAAACCTCCAATACCTCCATTAAATTATTATTATCATTATTATTGCTATTATTATTACTACTATGACTACTACTACAATAGTTGTTTTTGTAGTAATAATATTACTTTCGGCCTCAAATTGTAGACATTTCACACTGGAAGGAAATTAAAAAGGAATACGGATTTAGTCTAGAACCTGGTGGTCCTTCTACAGACAGCACCTCCTCATTATAATGACAACTGTAGCGCCAGGGACATTTCTGATGACTGCGGCTTCTCTGATTTGCTAATCTTACTATTTTCAAACTTTTATCTTTAAAATGACTTAGCTTAACAGGTAAAGTCGATTTGTTCAGTTCTTCAATTAAGAGAAGTTATTAAATGAAGTTTATATCTAAAAGGAAACGTTTTCTGTATTTGTTTATTTTTGAATTCTTTTAATTCGGTTTTCAAGACCAGTTCTCTTTTCGTTCTCATTTTTCCTTCTTTGTTCAAGTTAAATTTCTCTCTTTTTCTTTCTTTCGTTTTTCAAATGAACTCATTACACCCCACCCACCTCTTCCTCCATTATTCTATCTCTAATTACGTTTTTTGTCCCTATCCACATTTTCGGCAAGCCATGCACGAAAACCAACCAACATTTTCCCGGCAGATGAGAATAAAATAAAATAAATTAAAAATAAAGAAAAAGCAAATAAAAACGTAACAATGCTTTTCGATAAGAAAATGAAGGAAAGAAAGAAAGAAAGGAAGGGAAAACGTGAGCACGCGTAAGTTTGAAAAGGAAAGAAAAAGAAAGAAAGAGAAAAAGAGATATACTGAACGGGAAAGAGACGAAGAAAATAATTTCTGTGGAAGTTGGTATTTGGAGATGACGCCACTCATCGTCACGTTCGTCTGGTTGCGCTTAAAAAAAATAAACTACTCCGACTGCGGTGGGCGATAAATGCGCGCGCACGCGCGCACACGCACATGCATAATGACGACATCGGAAAACGTAGAGAGAGAGAAAAAATATGAAAGAACGAGGGAAGATTGTAGCCTCGAGGACAGAGCATAAATGAAAAGAAGAAAAAAAAAACGCGAGAAAAAAGAGAAACACAAAAAACTATTGACTCGATGAAGAGAAAAAGCGGAGATGTTACGGAGGAGGGGTGCCCTGAATGACATCACTAAATGGGGTACGTGAAGTGGGAGGGGGATTATATGATTAAAGGGAGAGTCTGGTGTGCGATATCTATCTAGCTAGCTATGTATATGTCTGTTCAGCGTTTGCCTATCTATCTATCTATCTATCTATCTATCTACGCAATTGCCGGAAACAAACAAGAACAATTGCCGTAAAAAGAGGAAATTCCGCAAATATCAGTAATCCATTGCTATGTGCCACAGCACCCTAACCCCACCCCTACCCCGAATACCTAAATACTCGCTTAACTATTATTAACAGAACTAATCTTGAAATTGAAATCTATTAAAAATTTTCCTAGCCCGTGCCCCTTCCGTCTATCCGGTCAATCCTGTGGGAGTCACTGGTATAAAGTATCATTTTCTCCATTTACTCGGTGGTGCTTAGCTCATTTTTGTTGATATTTATTATATAATAATAGAATAATACCCGTAAAAAATGACGACATTGCTTACACAGGAATCGGTACTAATAATAATTGTTCTGCCGGCAATCAATATTCTTAAATAGACAAAGGCATAGTCGTACCGATTAATCGGTTGATAATCGGTAGTTTAATGATTCAGTAAGAAAGATGTGTGTGTGTGTGTGTGAAAACTGGCTTGATGTTTTTTTTTAAGCTAAGGATGAGATTTCTGCTGTACTAAGATTCATTCAGAGTGACGGACTATGAAAGCCGATTAATTGGCAAAAGGTAGCCGATAACCGATTAAATTAATCGGAAAAGCGAGGTTACCGATTGTCGACCGATTAATCGGTTCAACCTCTGTATGTATTAAATTCACCAAGTTCCGTCTGAATTTCTCGGATGAGCCGCTATGTCCAATATATAATGAACATTTACACTAATATCATCACCTTTCTTGTTTCAGCCGTAGGCATTGAGGGATAGAAAAGATGGCCGGTTGGGGGAGGGTGTTAAGTGATGAGGATATTCGGTGGACTATTGAGTTTAAACAATTTCTGACCAAACTGAGTCTTTCTTTCTTCGTGAATGTTCTCTTTTGTTACATCTATTTGTTGTTGCTGTTGTTGTTGGTGGTGGTGGCGCCGACGGTTACATACTTTAAACCTTTCTTCTTTTTTTTTGTTTGTTTTGTTTCCTCTTTCTCCCGCCTTCTCACGCGTTTTAATTCCTCCTCGTCTGGCGGATTTCTCACAAGACTCTTCTGTATATTTTCTTTTTGTTCAGGACGTTACATTCACGAAACCAAATCTTTGATGCTCATTGTCTATATTTAGAGACATTTACACACGCTCTAACATAGACGTAGGCATTTCCAGTTTTAATAACGTCTATATCTCGATGTGTGTGTGTGTGTATATATATATATATGTGTGTGTGTGTGTATGTATATGTATACTTTAATAAGTTCTATAGCTGAACAATTTTCTTTTTGTCGCCAGTATTTTAAGTCCTTTACTCAACGAGAGAATTCAATAGAAAACATTTTTAAATAAATTTTAAGGGTTTACTCTCATAAACAAATCTGAGATTGTACCAAAGTTTGTTTAATTTTCTATTGCATCTTTCCGATTTTCGAATAAATTGTTGCATATCTAAATTATTTAGACTAAATAAAGTTCAGGTTTTCGTTCCAGTCCTTTCGACTGTTTTTGTTCCTTTTCGGTATCTAATAAAATAAATCATTATCGTAGACATGTATTTATTTGCTACAGAGAATTATTTATTACCTGAGAAAACGCTCAAAAGCAATAAAATAAAAGCATATAAACTACCTACAGTTTTGATTTGAAATTGCAACAAATGATTAAAAAATTGGAAAAATATAAGAAAAAATTAAACGGAAAACTTGTTCACATGATTTCCTCTCACACACACACACACTCACACACACACACACACATACATATGGAATAAATCCTAAAGAGCCAGGAACAATCTACCTAGGTTTCACCTAAACGGATCCTCATGGCCAGCTTACACTGAAAATCCGTTTGGGTGAAACATAGGTAGGTTGTTCTTGGCTTTTAAGATTTATTCTATTTTCCCTGCTCTACTTACCGTATTGAGCACTCTACGTTTTAGTTTTATTACTCGCTTGTTTTTGTTTTTTCTTTGGACTAGAAACTTAAGTCACTGGACGATTTATTTCGCCCTGGTCGGATGTTTCTAGTTCTTTCTTTTTTTTTTTGTTTTTGTTTTTGTTTTTTCGGGTACCAATTTGCTTTGATAGACTTACAAGTTGTGCTATCCGAGGTTGTTTTTTTTTTCTTTTTTTCAGCCGAGTATTACTAGTAGTATTATATATATATATATATATATATATATATATATATAAAAGGATTAATACAATTTGCCTATCGTCTGCTTCACACAACTCCCTGGTCTTTTGAACAAAGTTTATCATTGTTTCCTGTACAGGATTTGGTTTCCGGTTCCTTCTAAAGTCTACATCTGAACTATATTTTTAACATCTCTTACTGAATTCTGAAATGTTATTCACTAGTTAAACCTTGACCTCTCCTTTTTATTTTTCCTACATAGCTCCAAGAACTTCACTTCTTGCCTTTACTTAGGCTAATACAGCACCACACAGAAAGCCTCTACCTTGAGTGGCTTTGGAGCCTTGTATTGGGTGAACATTAAAGCAACATTACTAGAAATATATATAATAATCGGATTAATGCAAATAAAAATTGTCTCTAAGCTGATTGATGTTATATTCAGAACCATGACACCAGAATTTTGTAGAGAACCCTTTTGCAGTCGTTCCGTCCACTCGTCAGGAGGTTTCAGTAAATGACTACCGTTTTTCTCATTTTTCCCAATCTTTATACTAAGTTTAATATCATTAATTTATCTGCTAGTTATTGGTGTTTGATTGATTCCCCCCTCTTTTTGTGCACCTATGTGTAAAAATATCATAGATAGATATAGTGAATGTTGCCTTATTTTCATTTGATTGCCTACTTTTGACAATATTGTTTATTTGACATTTACTGGTGTTCTTCTTTTGTAGAACCGTTGTCGCTTGGCAGAGAAAAGAGTTGATTCCCAGGATTCCCCAATGAGGGATGACAGATGCCTGACTGGAGGATTGGTTGAATGGAAAGCCGAAGAAAATATGTGTCATTCAAAATCCCCTTCAAATTGTCAGAAGTCCTGTGATGAATCTGATAATTCTTCAAATGATTTGGATCGGAAATCCCTTAAACGCTGCAGGTTGGTGAGACATTTATTTTCCGTTACTTCTTCCTCTTTCTCTTTTCATATTTTTTGTTAATGCCCAATTATGTGATTTTAAAAACATCTTTGTTCATTTCTTATTTAATTTTATCTTTTAAACAGTCCACTACGTGAATCTCGGTTGAATAATATAATTGACCAATTGCGAACGACACGAGAGAAGGAAGGCCTGCCTTCCAGTGATGAAGATGACAATCGTATTCGATCAAAGAAATACAGTGACCTTACATTAACGAATGGGCATAGTGAATCCTCAGGTGAGTCTTTAAAACATTTGCATGCTGCCCCTTAAAAAAAAAAAGAACATTTTGAATAGTAATAACAGGTCATTTTCCATTCTGAAGCTAAAATAAGTTTTCATAGTGAAACTAGAAATAAAATAATTGAATTGGCATTAACAACCCCTAAAATGTTTCAGATTTTATTTTACCTTGAACTAATGACCTTGAGAAAGGTTAATGAACCCACCCCACTCTACGGCTTATTTTAGTTTTTTAAGATTTGTCCGTAGGATGTCAAGGATTGATAGAGAAGGGTGTGGTCAGGTTGGACAATGATACAGTACTTCTTTGATTTTCCAGACTTTGATTATCTTGAAATGAAATAAAGAGAAAAATTGTAATCATTCCAACTTTTTTCAATTATCCAAACTAAACTTATTCTAAGATTTCATCTCAGACAAGTGAATTTAGAAAATCATATTTTTACTGAGCAATTTGCAGTGTTAAACATTGAAGTAAAAGAAGTGGAAATAAATGCTTGTTTCAAGGCAAACATTCCTGGTTAGGGACACCAAAGTGAAACTCGATCCCTATTACAGCTAAGATGTGCATAGCCATGCAATTGTCTTCTATATCTTATTTTCTAATTTATTTGTAATACATTTGGAATGAATTTGTTATTACAAATGATTTAGAAATCTAAAACTGAACCATTTGGATGAGTAAGTTGGTTATGTAGAAGACACAATCCTAATTTAATTTTAATTTGATGAACATTTAGTTTAATTTCAATACATTTTTCCATTCTAAACACAATTTTTTATCTGACCATCTTCATTTGATAAAACCATTTGATTCACATTTGATAAAACATTTTGATTCACATTTGATAAAACCACTTGTTTCAAATTTCATAAAACAGTTTGATTCACATTTGATAAAACCACTTATTTCAAATTTCATAAAACATTTTGATTTGCATTTGATAAAAAAATCATTTGATTCACATTTTGTCACAGAATTATAATAAATCGGTCTGAAATGTTTTTCTTAAAATTTTTACGAAAGCAACACAAATTATCCTTAATTTTAATTCTATTTCATATCTTTTTCCAGAAAATATCAATGGCTCATCACCAAATCACAAAAATGGATCTTTTGAAAATCATGTTAATGATGAAAATCAATCTTTGACAAATGGCCACGAGTTGGCTGTCACGAACCGTTCGTCACTTCCAGAAGATGTGAGTGGAAAACGTGCAAAACTCGAACTCGATGCTATTGAAAAAGATGCTATGAAGGAAGAGATGAATGATACGAACGAGACAAGCAAGAAATGTGCAGATGATGTGACGAAAAATTCTGAAGAAGAAGAAGCATCTCATCCAACTGAACATGAAAGATCAGAATCTGGCAGTGATGCTGAAGCTGATGACGAGGTGGATGTTACATCAAATGATGACGAAGATAGCGAGACAAAGGCTTCAACACGACTTAAACAAGAAGAAGTGACAGATGAGGAAACTAAACAGCAAGAAAAGGATAAATCAGTCTGCCAGGTTAGCTCTCCAAAAGTTGAACAGGCAGACACTGCAGGCAGCAAGACAGTTGCCGCCAATAGTGACGAGTATCCTGCTTCTCTTCGAGATGATGTCGGTGAATGTAAGCAGCGTTTGGGGATTGAAGAATGTGAGGCATGCGATGCTGCTATGAAGATGAAAGCTGAAGCCAACGCAAAGGCAGCAATGATGCTTATGGCTGGTTCCGAGGTGAAAAATACGGCCAAGTTCGTCAAAGAAGAGCGTGAAGCAAAGAGCTCTCCTCTCACAAACTGTAAGACATCTACAGAGGCTCACCAGCAGGGTTGCGATTCCAATGAGGAAAGGTCTGATATTGCGCAGAAAATCTACCGAGAGGTGAGTGAGCAAAAACGATGCCAAGATATAATCAATCATTCACTTCCGCAACGAAATATTGCTGAAGAAATCTATCGTGAGTGCAGAGAAAACAAATCTCTGGACCCACCCTCACACAACAACAACAACAACAACAACAGTAGTCACAACAACAACAACCATAAAGACGTAAAACTTTCACCAAGTACCATTTACGGCAGCAAGCATGTCAGCTCACCACCAAGAAACATTGCAGAAGAGATCTACTTACAGACAAAATCAGAATCGCTTCTTCGAGAATGCAAAGGCGATTGTAAAAAAGAGGTCTGCTGCAACTTGGCCTATAAGGAGTCATCCCCATACGCCCGAAATATTGCCCAGGAGATCTATCGGGAAGGTCACGAGAAACGTCAAACGGAAGAAAATTTACTTCAGCATCATCGAAAGATTGCACAAGAAATCTACCGAGAGCAAAAAGTAGATGACAACTATCACCACCATACGCACAGTCAGCACCATTCACCCAAGGATAATAATAATGCACGTCGGGATATTGCCCAGGAGATTTACCGTGAAGTACGCGGCGAGCATTTCCATGGACAAAGCAAGGTCAATTCAGTGGCCTATACTCACAAAAATAACTCATCTGTTGAGTCAAGTAAAGACAGACAACGAGACCCTTTAACTGTACGTGATTTACCAACATCCAAGCCAGAAAAACAGCGAGACGCTATTGGCAGCAAAGAGCCTCACAACCATCACCACCACCATCATCATCATCATAAAGACAGACAAAGGGATGTGAGCAAAGATAAACATTCACCGACCGAGTCGTCACCCAAAATCAAAACGAATGGAATTGACAGTAAGGAAGATAAGCGAAGCCGGTCTTCAAGTCCATCACGTGAAGCGAAGGAAAAAGAAAAAGAAAATGGAAAATACAGTGATTTTATGAGACTTTTGGCAGCAAGCCATCTTCAACCCAAATTGTAAGTTTTTCATCATCATTTTTCTTTTCTTTTAAAAATTCATTCAGTATAGAAAACTTTTTTTTTAACCACTTGAGACTGGTTGACATGAAAATTAATCATTTTTGGCAAACATGGATAAACATGATAACAATAAGATATGGTATCAAAAGGACTGTTTTTCCCTTGACACCGCTATTATTTTAACTACCTTCACTCCTCAGTAATGTTTATTTTGTTACAAAACAAGGATTAAAATTGTAATAAAACTTAAACATATGAAAGTCAATTTTTGAGAATTTATAACAAAAATATTAAGCACAATAGTCATTTATTTATTAGAATGTTTTGTAAATACAAGAATAATTTGATATTTACGACATTCTAAAAACTAATACAAGTAGAATTAATGCAATGCATTATTTATCATTTGCCAATTTATAAAGAAATAAACATGAAAACAATTTTTATTCATAAATTTATAAAAATTTATTAAATTATTAAAATATGTCAACCAACTCTAAGGAAATCTTTATTATTTACAATTTTATAAAGTTTAAATCAGTTGGCAATTAGCTGATGTTTTGCCAACCATACCAATAAACAATTTAATAAATAAATAGTGTTTATTATTTTTGGTGTCAATTCTCAAGAACAAAGAAAAACTAAATTATTCACTTTTAAGTTTTATTACAATTCTAATCATTGCTTCTTAAAACTAAACATTGCCAAATGGTGAAGGGAGATAAAAAAAAAAATAGTGGTGTTGACGGAAAAACCATCGTTTTGACATTGAGACTTTTTTGCAGGCATATTTATCCATGTTTACCAAACTTTCTATGTCCTGCAAAAATTGTGTATAATTTGAGTTCTTTATCATTTTCTCCCATATTTCAGAATGTAATTTTCCGTTTCTAAGAATATCTCAATAAAAAGTTGTTTTATAGACTTTTAGTTGCAAGATCAATATTCCATCAATTTGAATCTGCCAATCTGGCACCTGTTGTCATTGCAAAACTCCAAAAACTCCCTTAAGTGAGAATTTTCTTCTTGGTTGAGAATCACTTGTGTATTAAATATATTTCGTTCCTGGGTTGATACGGGTTCAATTTGCATCGAATAATATTTTCTCTCTATCTATCCATACAACTACCTAATGTCTACACACACACATATGTAAGAGGGTGCTGAAAAATCCTTGGTTTGACACACTTTCCAAAATCTGAGCAGGTGCCCAAAGAGATCTCGCTCTTTCTTGTGTCTGAGTAGATATTCCTGGAATGTCATGCCAAAATGATGAGAGTGAAATATGTAACCAATAAGAAATTTGATCAAGAAAAAGACATTTATACTAGGAATCTGAAGTTAAAATTTCTGGAGCATATAATGAGGAAAAAGTGCTTGGAGACTATAATACTCATAGGACATACTGAAGATAAAGAAGGGTAAAGATAAGCAACAGGTCATGCCAGTCTAAAAGTGGTTTCCCCGATAAAGTTAATGTGATATTAATTTTAGAAAACATTCTAGAATCTAAGCCAGTAAATGTTTAAAAAAAATAAAAGTGATTTCGACTCAAATTATTATATTTTCATTCTTTATATTCTAGAGTTATTTTCTGTGACTTTTTGACAAAGGGAGATAACTGTTCATTTGTTGAATACTTTATTAATGATATGTTTTTTTTTTCTTGCAGGCTACCACATATTAATGGATATGAACAATATCTGCACCGTTTCCGGCCAGCCGAGGCTGCTGCTGCTGCTTTGCACCCAGGATTTTCTCCTTTACTTCAAAACTGTATGTTGTATGGACACCCTGCTTTTCTGCAACGAGAGCCTTGCTTCTTTCCCCAGGCACTTCAGCTTGCTAGTCTTCAAGGCCTACAAGGACACCAGTTCATATCTCCATTTGTCTACCCTCCTCGTATTCCTCTGGAAGCTCCTCGTATGTTAGAACTCTTTCGTCCAATGCCATATATGCCTGAGAGTTTGCTGACCCACTGTACAACGCCGACGCCGAATTCAGCAACATCTCCGACAACACACTGTGTGCCATCTACGGCCGCAACTGGCCACACAAACACCTCATCCTCATCTTCAACCCACACTCCTACTTCTACTTCATCTTCCTCCTCCTCTTCCTCATCCTCCTCCTCTTCTTCTTCAACAACCTCCAATTCGACGATATCATCGTCCGGTGCGCACAAGCGGTCCTCATCGTCCGATGTTGATAAGGCCCTTGATCTGTCAACCAAACGCATAAAGCTTGATTATCACAACCACCACCATCATCCCTCCGGCTTTCGACTTAATGGTAACAGCAGCAGCAGCACGAATATGTCGAACAGCAAAGACAAAAAACTTTCAAGTTCAAGCAGCAGCAAAGCTTCGTCCTTAGGTTTAAACGGTATTAACATGGCTGGACTTAACGGAAACGTCTCTGGCAAACTGGATACTTCTAAATCATCCAAGCACAACGAAGGACTTCTCTCAAAAACCCATACCTATGCTGACTTGAGTCACGGTTGCACATGCACGTTTAAAAAGGGTATTGTTCCTCGGTATATCCACCAATGGACAGTGAATGAGGTGTGCCAGTTCATATCACAATTAGACGGCTGCTCAGAATATACAGAAGTAAGTACTTCACTGTTTTCATAATCATCTCAGCTCATTGTTTTTATCTTTGGCATTTGTCAGCACATTTAAACTCTTGTCTAGAATTCTGAAATGAACCTTTTTAATTATTTGTATTGTGTCTCTTCATGACATGGACTCTTTAGTTCTTTGTAACAGTAAACATTATTTGTCCCCCTTATTATTCCATCTAGTCTATATCTTACCAAGTTTGTTAGGTAGGTTACCAATTGCTTCTCTTTGCCTTTCTTTATCTTCAATATGTCCTATGAGTGTTAAATTCTCCAAGCCCTTTTTCCTCATTATATGCTCCAGATATTTTAACTTCAGATTCCTAGTATAAATGTTTTTTCTTGATCAAATTTATTTGTTGATTACATATTCCACTTTGAGCATGCTTCTACATTAAGGAATGGCTGCTCAGTCTTAATATAATCTGTTTGCCAATTATACTACTGGTTATCTGCTGGTATTTTTTTTTTATTTTTATTTTTTTTGCTCCTTTTTTTAGTCATTGAGCAAATATTTATATCTTTATGTTCGGAACTAATTTTTTCTTTTTTTTCTTTTCAGATTTTCCGAGAAAACCAAGTGACGGGAAAAATGCTTCTGGCTCTGAATTGTGAACATCTTAGGAGCAGTTTAGGCATGAAAATCGCTGCAGCTTTACTTCTCACGGAAGCAGTTGCTATGCAACAGAAAAAAGAAACTGCTTACAAGATGTGCAACTATTGTCAGCAAACTGCAAAGGAAGTAATCGTCTCTTCATAGCAAAAATGTGCAAATGAATAGAAAAAAACTGTTGATAAAAAGCGATATAAAATGTGATGATGGATCACATAGAAATTGCTTAAAACCTCAGTTTTGGGGTTCATGACTTGGAAGGGAATTTCCAGCCTTTGAAAAAGAAATGCAAAAAGAAAAGGAAAAAAAAATATATTTGCACATTTTTTTTTTTAAATAAACTGAAAAAAAAAAAGTGATTTCATCTTCCTCTCCAAGACTGAAGTTCTTCTTGGAAAAAATGAAAAATGTCGCTTACAAAAAACTTGACAAATAAAAAAGACCAAGAGAAAATGATACAAATGGCAACACAAATACAAACAAAATGAAGCAAATTTGCTTCATTGTAAAGAAATGTTTTATTTTGCCCTCAATATATATATATATATATATATATATATATATATATATATATATATATATATATATATATGTATGTGTGTGTGTATGTGCGTGTAATATATACATATATATATTTTTTTTCTTTTGTCTTTTGACAAAAAATTGAACAGATTTTTGTGAACAAAGCAAATAATATAAACTTCAAACTCCGGAAAAAATATTTTATCATCATTCAAGATGTTATGCAAAAATTTGGGATAATTTATAGCAGCTATTAATCAGTTATTTGACTTAATTGCTGCTGTATCCTTTGTCAGTTCCTCTTATATTTGGGGACAAAATAACTTTTCTGTTCCATTTAACAATGGTGAGACAGTTTTGTTTTGAATTTTGGCAGAACCTGAAACCAAAATTGAACCAGAAATTTCCACACTATGTGAAAGCGCCTAAAGAAGTCTTGGAAATTTTATTATCATTTTGGGTGTAAAATGATTAGCCAAATCTGTATCAATATTCAGCTCCATGTCCGCAAAAGAACCAGATTCAAATTGGATTCTAAATGTTCAACATTAAACAAAAATTAAACAAAATATAAAAAAACAAGTGAATCCTTAAATTTCTGGAAGAACTTTTTATTTGAAATCAGATTTCTTCAAAATGTTTGAGTTCCCATATATATTTCACCGGTGTAGCGCCTCACAAAAATGATTCTACTGTTAAGCAAAAACTCATTTAGGAAAACAAATTACGGCAGCAGATAGATTTGGATTTTATTCACAAAGAAATGCAGAAAAGTACAAGACTAGAGCCATTTTCTAAAGAAGCAAAAAAATATCCCTTCTTAAAAGAAAATGGACAGATCCCTATGCAGAAATGATGTCAAAAAATTAGTAATTCCTTGATTGCATATTTTTGCTGGTTGCAATTTGATGGCAGAAAATTTAGTGTGTCTGGTGGGAGGTTCTGTTAAAAAAGAAGACATGATATGTCAATAACTGATGACAATATGTGTCAATCAGTCCATAATGTTTCCCACTGTTGGATTCTTGACGCATCAAAATACTTCATGAACTGGGAGATAAAAAAAAAAAAATGAAAAGTGTCAAACATTAATTGACAAAACCAATAAAAATAAGACTTGTAAATGAAAGTCGATAGTTAAAAGCCTTATCAAAAAAAAAATCAAATTCCTAATTTTGGGCATTTATAAAACCATTTCCTTCCATTTAAGGAAATGATTGTTTAGTGAAGAATATCCATGAAGTGTGGAATTGGCACACAAAGAAAATAATCCATACTTATATAAAGTAACAAGAGAAACAGGTTTTTAGTTCTTTAAAGAAGAATGTTCAAATGTCTATCAGTTAAAATTAACATCGTTTTGGATAATTGATGTGAAGATAGATCAGAGGAAAACACAAAAATACATGAAAGTGATGCTAACTTAGACGTCGAACTGCAAATAGTTAAAAGAATGTACACATACACAAACACACACACACACTATATATATATATATATATATATATATATATATATATATATATAATCTGTATAAATAAAATCAAAACAGTTCTGATAACAAATCAGAACTTAGTGTATATATTTGTATATATAAAGAATAAGATATGACTTCTCTTACTTTCGGCAATTAAAAAAAACAAAAAAAAAACAGATTGAATTAAGAAGGAGTGAAAAAATTGTGGTGGGTGTAAAGAGCATTAAAAAAATAAAAATAAAATTTTCATTATTTAAATTTTACACCTAAAAAAAGAAATAAATCCCCCAAAATTTCCGTGAGCTTTCCTCAATCCCAGAAGGTGTAAAAGTCTATATGTATATACAGTAATTTTTTCTTACTTACCTGGTAAACTTGTTGACCTTAAATGAGTAGTTGTTTCTTTTTTTTTTTCTGTTAAGAATTTCATAACTGGTAAATAATGAAAGGAAAAAAGGAACGGTGAAGCGTTTAGAGAAAAAAAACAAGAAAGAAAGAAAGAAAAAAAATGGAAAATTCATTTCCGTATATCTTTTCACTAAATTCTTTTCATGGAACATTCATTCTACCCGGAAAGTTAAAGTTTAGTTATTAACACAACTTTGTACAGAACCCCCTCCCCATCCACTGTCAACCCGACCCCCTAACTCTTACCCCCCCATTTCCTCACCCTTAATTCATTTTCTTTGAAAGAATAATAATTAAAAATTACACAAAAGTCTGTAAAAACTAGGAGAAAAGACAGTTGCAACAAAGACAGTTACAGCGCGAGTGAATGGTTACTGTGATTTCTTCATGGAGGGAATGTAAAAAATTGAAAATAGAACTTATTCTTCAATGTTTTCAAGAAAAAGAAAATGGGAGCATATTATGGTGAAACAAAATCATTTATTTTGGAAAAAAAAAATTACAAAAAATGATCACAAAGCCCATGAAAAAAAAAAAAATAAAAAAACTAGAAAACTGGGAAGATTAGACAATAACAATCCAATTATCTTTTCTTATCATCTGTTAATTGTGAAAAAAAAAAAAAAAATGAAATTTAAAAATTTTCAACAAACTAAAGTTTGATAAAAATGGATTAAAAAAAAAAGACAAATTTAAAACAAATAACTTTGTGATTTCATTTACAACACACGGAACTGAAACAAACTTTTTCCACCTTCATTGATGATGGAAAAAACTAAAATAAAAGACTTTGAAGACGGATATACAGAAAAACAAATTCTTAAATCTTTTTGATTTTTCTTTCTTTTTTTTATATCAGTTTTTGCTTCTGTCACGTTTTTTAAAATAATTTTTACGGTAAAAAAAAAGGTGGAGAAAAAATGATATAAAAAAGACGAAAATGTTGTCCAAGTGAGGAAAAGATGGCAGCAACAGAACAATATTGGCAAAACAATTTTAATCATGTGAATAGAAGCTCTAATGAGATTTTGGATCTTTTTAATTAAGATCTCAGACAGATAGATTCAGATGGTCATCCATTCACTGTTAAAACCTTCTTTTTTGTGGGTGGGGATATTTTTATTTCATCCTAATTAAACATGAACGTTTTTTTTTGTTTTTTTTTTTGTATCACCCTTTTCAATATCTAATTCAGTGTAATCAAATTTGGTGTGGTTGTAAAAGCTTACAAAAATGTGGATTGGTTCACCAATGACATACCAGTGATGATGCAACCAAAACATATTGGTGATATATCAAACTACAGGGAGCAATAGATTCATGCCTTCCACGTGGGTATTAGTAAAAAGTGATAAGCACGCTAAATTAGAATTCCAATTTCATTCAGTTTAAATAGTTTAAAATAAAAGAATTTTCAACGTAAAATAAATCATTCATTAAAAATCTCCCCATTCATGTTACTTACCTTAAAATGGCACGAATTTCAGGCACTTGGTGAGGCTCAAACTCTTTACACTATACAGTTAGACTGCAAGATGAGCATACTAACCTTAAAGCTGCAGTAGGCATCCATTAATTTTGTTTGAAATAAAGCAGTTTATGTAGAAGGAACTGGATGGTGTAACTGTCTGAAAAACAATCTTGTTAACCATTACTCCATGGCGAGACTACTTAAGGCTTTACTCATTTGAATTCAGATGGAACTAACAAAAAGGCAATATATGCCTTTGTAAGTTTTCTATTGCCAAAATCAGTACTGGTCACTTATGCTATGTTCTGATACTGCCATATTTTCCTTTTCGCTGTCAACATCTTCTTCAATTGGAAATCCCCCACCCCAACTCTCCTCAGTCGAATCGCCAGGTCATCCCCTCACCCGCACCATCCCCCCTTTTCATTGCTCTTTAATTAATAGCAGAAACCCAGATAAAAAAAATTTTTTTTTTTGTTTTTTTTTTGTTTTTGTTTTTTTTTTAATAAGGCATGGCTCCTCCGCTACCATCACCGCACTGCATGCTGGGAACAAGACGTTTGTCTTGTTTAATGAAAAAATTAAAAAAAAAAATCTTTTAAAAATTACAAAAAGTGTCTCGTCCACTGAAAGACCAAGAGAGAAAGAGAAAAAAAGCGAGAATGAACGTGTGTACAAATGATTAATTATAAATAATAATAATAATAAAAACAACAATTGTTGAAATTAAAAAAAAATTGTTTTTGTTGTTATTGCTGTTGCATTTCAACTATTTTTATTTTGTTCTTGATCATATTTAAACAAATAGCAGCAGACATCAGGTTGTGCAAAACAAATGATATTCTTTTTATAATAAGCATAAAGCGAAAATTGCAACAATTTGGGCACTAAAACCTGGTGTCAGGTTTGCACGATTGTCTCACTAGATCAAAGGTGAGTGAAGTCAAGTCTCACTGGCTGTTAAAATATCGATATGAATCACAGTTGTCTTTTTAAGCCATTTTATATTTTGTTCTAGTTTTCTTTACGAGCATTATGTGATATATATATATATATATATATAATGAAAAAGGATACTTTAGAAATTCATGGTAATATTTTATTCCGCAAGATCAAATCGGTCTCGTCTCATCAGGTCAAACAATTTCACATCATGATGGGAAATATTTTGGTTTGATTCTCTAAGGAATCATAAGGCGGTCGGCAGTTGTAATGCGAATATGGGAGCATTTATTTCTCCAGGAAAGACTAAGATGGTAAAAAAATATATATGAACGGTGTTAAGCGCACCGGAATAAACCGACCAATCTCAACTGGAGAAGAGGAGAAAAGCACCCATCCGGCCATGATAAAACAAAGCCGTAAATATAATATATTCTTCTCACCCGCAAAAATATATCTCGCCGATGCGTCAAAAAGTGCTCAGTGCCACAGAGACACATATGGAAAAGCTTTCAAATAGAAATACAAATAATCAGCTCTTAAAAAAAGAGTCTGCTGTATATGCACATCAGAAAGGAAGTGCTCAACACCGTAAATATGCTAGAGCTTCATATATATATATATATATATATAAAAGATGTTATCACAATGATTTTTGAAAATGGAAAAAAATTGCTACTCCAATCCCTTCATCTTCACCGCTTCTGGGGCAATCTCCTAACTTGTTGGGTCAAGACTAACACAGCAAATACTAATTCTCAGAAAGGGTTGCAGCACAAATGCGTATTTCAACTTCATACAGCACGTTTACGATATACAGATTGCGCCGAACATTTTCACATTATATATATATATATATATATATATATATATATATTAATGCATGTTTCATTAAATAATATAAACAAGTTTTGTCTATTTATTTTAAGTAAGTTCCTGTCATACTGTCTGATAAGCTTAATCACATTATCATTGAAAGACGAAAGGACCATATTCATACATGTTTAAATCCAATCTAAGTTTTGGCTTACATAAGCCATTATCAAAGATGACAATTTCAATGAATCAAACACCACACGGACGAAACAACAATGATAGTCCGCCCTTGCTGCATGAAAATTTTCAAGTAACGGGAGTGAAAAACGGTATAAACCAACGGCTTCTGTTATAAATTATAGGCATTTAAGGATATTTATGAAAATTTCATAGTTTATTTTGATCAGGTTAGGTTTCAACTGTTTTATGTATAAAGCTTATATATATATATATATATATATATACATATATATATATATATATATATATATATAAAAGGAAGAGGTTATAGTAGTAGGAACGAGAGAAAAATGTATATATTAAAAAGAAGAGAAAAACCGCAAAGGTGGATTTAAAAAAAAATATGCTTTATTTTTCATAAAAATAAAACATTTTTCCATGGAAAATAAAGCCTCATATATTAAAAAAAATCCACATTACAACCCAAAACGTTTGCGGTTTCTCTCTTCTTTTTAATATATATATATTTATATATATGTCAACATAGAAGTCAACAACACCCAGAGGCGACAGTCTATTTCATGATTAAATATAATCCTCAGGGCATTATCCTTTGTGTCTTTATACGACTCTTTACATATTCAAGTCAAGTATCCATTGCGGATAATCAATTTGCATCTTTGTAGTGAGAAAAACGGTTTTCTCCACATGATAAAATCATAATATGTATATGCAACTTTAAACGTTATTTGTAGTGGATACTAGTATTTGAAATGAACGCGCTGTTTTTGATTTTAAACACTGCTTATTACGTCTGTTGGCCCGTATTTCCGAAAAAACGCTATTTCCGGCAGGGTTCGAACTTGCGGCTTCCTTGTTATGAAAAACCACCGTTTAATCCAGCGTACTTTAAACCGCTCGACCACAGACAGCATTACTGCCTAACGATCTATGAGCAATCAAACGGTGATTATTAACTAAAAAAATAACGGTTGTGGCAATAATAATGGATGAAAAATGAATTTCTTAATTCTTATCTTTTCAAACGAAGAGGACCGGCTGCTTTCATGTTAGTCGTGGCATTCGTGTGCGGCTGATTAGACCAACAGAAGAACATTTCTACAATGTATGAGATCTGAAGAAACAAAAATAAAATTGAATAATAATAGAAGTAGGATGCTGCGTGCGACGTCATTCCCCTGCCTGCTGGACCAATTTCGATTCTGTGATTTGAACAGTGTCAATGCAGGAAGGCCGTGAAATGACTCAATCATCTTTTCTTGTCTACGGAAGATATATCTTCATGATAGTCCTGATGTTGTCCTTTCTACTTATTGTACTAAACCACAAACAGTCCTTTTACTAGATTTCAAAACATCAAAGACAATCAAAAAATTCGGAGGAATTGGTTGAGGTCTGCGATTCTCCTGATGCGAGTGATGTGGTCAATCTGAGGTAGCTGGCGATCGACAAGTATGGCTTTGAGATTCGTTGTCTGCGAATACTTCAGAATTTAGGCATGCGGTACCTTATCCCAAGAATATAACTTAAGGACAGTTTTTGAGCAGGACATGTGGAATTGTTCAGTATACTGATGATACTGCTCTCTCCAGTCATTCTTCTCTAGATCTTTAACAAGAGCTAGGCGCAATAAGTGGTGCTGATAATCCCACGAGCTCAAGATTAATAGCAAGAAATCCAAGGTCTTGCAGAACACTACAACTCTGTCTTCCTATGAACTTGACAATACAAATATGTTCACATATCTCAGCTTATTAATAATCATGATCCAACAGAGGTGTTTCAGCGTAATTTTCAACATCTCTCTGCAATATTTGGACGGATTTTCTTGAACATGTATTTTGCCACTATGAGCAAGGTCGCTATCTACGAAGCAATATGTGTTTCAAAGTTTTTATTTAGAGGCGAATTCTGAGTCCTATAACGTCGCCATTTGCGAATTCTCGAACGAATACGAACTTCATCAAAACATTATGACCAAATACGTAACAAGAATAACAGTACACTATTTACATTATTCGGACTATTGTCCTCATCTTTGTCGCTAAGTTTATCACAATGTTTCGGCCGATGTACGCCCCGGCCTTCTTCAGGTGGTTGGAATGTCGAACTGAACCGTTTATTTCGCTCACTGGGGTAGACTGTTCTAGTTCCACATGCCATGTCTAATGGATATTTGTTATCTCCAGTTAATTCACCTCTGAAAGTTCTCCACTGATTTAACCAGGTATTGAACTCACAATCTTTGGGTCCTGTCACTAACTAACGCCTTTATCTACTGTATTAACAGTTGTAATGAACGTTGTAATAAATATAGCGACAAAGATGAGGACAATAGTCCGAATAGTGTATATAATACTTCATCTCAGAAATATAGACAGATACTGAAGTGCCGAAACTTTGTAATAAATATGGCGACAAAGATGCGGACAATAGTCCGAATAGTGTATATAATACCTCATCTCAGAAATATAGACAGATACTGAAGTGCCGAAACGTTGTAATAAATATGGCGACAAAGATGAGGACAATAGTCCGAATAGTGTATATAATACCTCATCTCAGACAGATACTGAAGAATAACAGTATCTCTTAACAGCTGTGTGGCAGCTACGTAGGTAGACGGGCCTCGAGTACTTGGTTTTGATTTATTATATACTGTAGTCATGAGCAAAAATAAAGGAGAAATTATTATAGCTAGAAACTGACTCAGAGTTTTTTCGAAATAAATTGTGTGCATTTGGGTAGTTGTAACGTGTACGTAACACCATTGGCATGGGAAATAAGAAATTACTAACGATCGACAAAGAATTGGTCAGACATGACCTCGATATCGATGTGAGATGTGAACATAGGTTTTCCTGTCAATTACTATCCAACAGAAGAACTACTATATACATAATTTCAATCAAGATGAAAGAAAGATTGTGTCATAGCACAGTACGTCAATCCTTTTTGCACATAAGATTGTGTAACTTAGACAACTTAAATCTAAACCACCTTCAATGTTTGCGTCGGAACCGGTCCTTATATCAATGGTAAGAGATTGCCTGGTTTGATGAGTAATTTTTTACCGATTAAGATGGACATCAGGATATATGTCGGTCATTATACTGGAAAAACAGTGGCGCCAACACGCATTGCAGAAAATGATAGCGATGGAAGCAGTATAATTGTTTGGGCAGCTCTCCTTCCCAGAAACATTGGGTCCTGTCCTACCATTCACGTGGAAGGCATTTTGTCGCCTATCATCTTTCTAAATATCAATGAAGACCAGTTGCATCTCTTTATGACAACTACGATGACAGTGACATCTTGAAGAAATCCTTATCACTTTACTACAATTGCTTCAGGGACATTAAGGAAAAATGACTTTGTTTTCTTGTCAAACAAACGCCCCAAATCCAATGTCAGTGTAGACCTTCCACAACATAACATGCAGCACTTAAAGGAAATGTAATACTTACTCTATGTCAAGGTCGAAAACTGAAGTAACAGCTTTTCGATCTGTGTCAATGCTTTCCAAATACAAATTTTGCAATATATTGCATGAGTATTGTAAATTAATCGAATATATAATACAAAATAAAGAAAGATTTTTTTTTAATTTCCCAATTTATTTAATGCTGTATTTCGATTAAAAAAATAGATATGTAAATTATGCCTGGTTTCTGTGAGTCAAAAAAGCAGCCATTTTTTTAACAGTGGTGTTCATCCTATAAAGACGACACGAGGTAGAGCTTATGCAGGTATGTGCGGAAGATTACGGTTAACCCTAGACTTGAACAGGTTAAGATTAGGGTAATCAGGGAAGCAATTTCATGGGAGTCAGTGATTTGTGGTAAGAAGCTGTTCGAGTGAAACTTACATCTCACCCGGTTTATATGAAGGGAATGAGGGTGGTTCGGTACAATGTGTTTAGCATTGCGGGTCATAGCCGTGAATGTGAGGACTGGAGGAAATAAAGACTAAAGGTTATTTAGCGTGAGAATCAAAAAAGTAGCGAGCATATGAGTATTTTTTAGACAGTTACAGGCGGTGCATTCAACCGACAAGAGAAAAAAAACATTTACTGATAAGTTTAATTAATAACCAATTGAAGAACGAACAATTAATTCCAATAAAATATTTTGACACACCAGTTTCGAAGATTTTCACCTGTTCAAATAGAGACATTATGAAAAATAGTCTGTCTCAAAGATCATTAACTCACTTTCATATTTCATCACAAAGCAATTCATTCATGATATTTGACCGACAGTACACAAGGGATACAAGATTCATGCCTTTTCCAACGGCATGAACGCGAAGTGAACATTAAAGATCTTAAGACGGTTTTCAAATTTAGTGCCGCTATTCATTCGCCACACATGCATATTTATTTATATGCAAACGTTTCCGGCGTAAAAGCGGTCTTCAGTTTTGAATTTAGTATATAGTTTAAAGTCTTGTACTCAATTAATATGCTTTTTTTCTGTTAACTTAGTGCAAAAGTGTTTTTTTGTTTTTTTTTAAATTTTGATTTGGGCTGACGTCTCTGTCTTTCTTTATGGTGGGGTCGTGTAATGCAAGTTGTCCAACGGATGGAGTCATTAAGGCTATTCGCCTAACGCCTTCAAGAGATTGATTACTCACAGTGCATGAGTTGAGCAAAAGACAGATGAACAGACATAATACATTGACAAAGAGGCAGAATTATAATATATATATATATATATATATATATATATATATATATATATATATATATATATCCTCAATATTAAGTATTGTAATAAAATTAAAAATAAATTTTAAAACTCTCCCTTCCCTCTCTAAATTTGAACATGTCTCGCACACTTTCCCTTACCACCCTCTATGTCACCTTATATAAGCTTAATACTGCCCTTCAAAAGTGTAAAATTTAAATTCATTTCTTCACCCTTCAAACTGAAGTCTGAAGATCCAGAGAAAAATAAAAACTCTGGTAAAATAAATTATAACTAATGGAACTTTTTTTAAATTAAATTATTCGCTCTGACTTGGCATTGAGCTCTCCGGATTTAACCCTCCTTGGGATTATCCATACGGATTACCAAGATTTTCGTTACTTAACTATATATATATATATATATATATATATATATATATATATATATATATATATATATTTTTTTTTGCATAAAGGTTATTTTTAGTGCGTACACGTGTTTGAGTTGGCATCCTTGAAAAATCAACATGAACTGGCTTAAATCAAGAAGAATTATCGTGCTTATATTTCAGGGAGGAAAATAAAGCTAGTATATATGAGGAAGTCCCAAAGAGAACTGCGCGTTGACGGTCTTCCGTGGCCTAATTGGTAATATCACACTTCAGCTATACGAATAGTTTCCCTAGTGGAAAAGAGGAATACACATTCGATTCCGATCGGGAAGCACAGTTTTCTTTAGTGGGACCACAGTCGAGACCGTTTCACCGTTTAATAAAAAAAAAAAAGAGGGATGTTAACTCTAACACATCTACCCACTAAAAATAACGCCCATGGTAAGGGAAACGTCGGATTAAAAATTCATTTAAATATATTTTTATTTTTATTGTGATATGTGTGTGTATATATATATATATATATATATATATATATATATATATATATATATAACAGTGAACAGTCAACACTTAGAGGCAACCGTCTGTTTCATGCTATATGCAATCGTCAGGTGGCCTGACGATTGCATATAGCATGAAACAGACTGTCGGCTCTAAGTGTTGACTTCTATGTTCACTTTTATATTTATACACGCTCTATCTCTGATATTGAGCACTTTATCCCATAAATATAACACATCTTAAGATTATATTTCTTCATATATATATATATATATATATATATATATATATATATATATATAAGGGAGATATAGGTTTTCTAACTAGAGAAAATTGCATATTTCCAGGTGAAAAGAGAAGCCACAAATCTATTTGGTTATAATGTGGTGATATATATATATATATATATATATATATATATATATATATATATATACATATTATACTTTATTTTCCATATCTTTACTACACGGGTTTCGGGTCTTGTGACAATCATCAGGCGAAGAATGTTCATTTCCACATATTATTTAAAGGAATTAATTTTTTTTGTGTTTTCTTATTTATAACCATTGCCTTTTGTGTGTTGTGTTAATTCAAATTCTTCTTGGGCTGGTGAAAAAAAGTAATCCTATGCTTAAGTGGTGATAAATGAATTAAAATTGGTAGGGAAGGTAATGAGGTCTCATCTTTTTATGTTGTCTGAATTTTTTAAAATCTTTCTCCATTTTTGTGCATTGTGTGTTTTTACTAATATATATATATATATATATATATATATATATATATATATATATATATATTGTTTTATTACATGGAAATGTTATATATACATGCATACACCCTTTGTACGATTAGTAGGGTTCGTGTGTTTGCCTCTGTGTGTGTGTGTGTGTGTGCGTGTAGTCCGTCTAGTGTGTTTGTTTTCGCCACTATGTGCGTATATATTCGTTCTCCATACATATATATTATGTATTATATTATCATAATTATATTAATTTATCATATTATTATAAAGAAATCTATACACTAACTACATGTATCTTCTGTGGTGTGTGTGTGTGTGTGTGTGTGTGTAGTCCGACTAGTTGTTTTGCCACAATGTGTGTATGGTGTATGTTTGTGGGTTTGGTGTGATGATTTGTTTAGTGCTGGTTTAAATTAGTCTAATCGTCTGCTTGATATATTGGCATAACTTTAAGTTTACCTTTTCTGCATTTGTGAATGTGTTGTGATAGAAGGAGTTTCCTTTTGTTTGATAATTTAATGTTGCTTTTGTCAAGAGAAACTCAGTTTAGTGCTTGGGTGATACTTATATAGGATTTGTTGGATTTTGTGCACTTGAGTGCATATATCGCATTTTGAGAGTTGCTATCCTATCATGGCCGCTCCTATCTGAGTCAGCTGGTCTATCAGTGCAGTTATCCAATCCCTGTTGCAAACGCTTGCTCAGGCACATTTGTGTTTGCTCAACACCCACAGAGCCCACCTTTGTTAATATGACAGACAAAGAAGAATTACTAAGGCTTTTATTTAATTTTTCTTGTGTCCTTCTCGTTTTTCTTTTATGGGAACAAATAGTATAGCAACGGTCTTAAGTGATGATTGTCCCAAGCGCTTTCAGCTGATTCATTAACAATTTTTATGGGTTCGTTATTATTATATTTTATATGTCACTGGTCCTCCCATAAAAAAATAGGGGAAATTTTGAAGGGAAATAAGTTTTGTTTAATTAGCATTTTTTAAACATTCCTTAAGTGGCGACCGTTGTCAGTACCGAAATATATTTATTCAAAAGGAAGGTCTATAATATCGATATTGTATGAAATCGGTCTTTGATTTGAAGAATCATTACCATTTATGTAAGACATTTCGCTGTTATTTACAAATGTCAAGTTTATAAATTTTCTAACATCAATGTTAGCGGCATAAATTTATACTTTTTGAATATTTTAAGCCCCAAACATTTTTTTAACATTTTCTTTTCAAATGGGATTTTTTTTTCGGAATTACATGCACAAATATTTGAGCTTCATAGTTATTTATTTTAAATATAAAATAAATGGAAACGTAATTTTATTAATTTGTGTAATTTTTTTTTCTTAAATATAAATGTATATATCCATATTTCGTTTTTTAAAAGAAATCTTTTTGTAAGCCTTCCCTAAAAAAGTCTGTTTTCGTACGTTAAGGCCAAAAACTGTGTGATAGTCAGGGATCGATTTGACACTATCGATATTATATACAGGCCCTCCTTCTAAATCAATAACTAATCAATATTTTTGACAAGTATGGTAGCATTAGGGTCTAAGGTATACTAATATAAAAAGTTATTTTCATAAAAATTTTCCTATTTTTTTTATATAGACATATATATATATATATATATATATATATATATATATATATATATATATATATATATATATATATGCTTAATTTTTTAAAAAATGAATCAATTTGTCAATCGCAAAAAGCATGAAATACAGGGTCACAAACTCACATCAATTCAACCATATATATATATATATATATAGTGTTATTAAAAAAGAGAGCAGATTTAATAAAAACAAATTCTAAGAGACAGAAACACATTCAACAAATGAATGGATTGGAAAAAGTTCAAAGTTTATTATTTTAATTTTGTTCAATTTGTATTTAATATGATCATGTGTTACACGACAAACATCGAAACATCTTGCCTCACTCGAGTCAATTGATCTGTGGATATTGATTTCAATGCTTCGACGTCTCAAATCTTCAAGAATAGCAGACATTGGTGGAACAAACACTTTATCTTTTATATACCCCTAGAGGTAAAAATCGCATAGGGTAAGAACTTGTGTCCTGTGAGGTTACAGAAGATGAACAAGATTCTCAGTTCCACCTGTTCTAATCTAAAATCTCGGAATATTATTGTTTTAGTTAACGTCGGTCCTCTGAATCAAAATGGAGAACTGTTTTGCATGAAGTCCTACGCATCTTGATTTAGTTGTAGAAACAACCAAGTTTTAAACATTTCTTATTAAGTGTATCCCATCACAGTCTGCTCATTAAAAAAAAAGTCCATAAATTTTGCTTACAGACATGGCGCAAAAGACATTTTATTTTCGTTGAAACTCTTTCATGTTCCACGATTACATAAGCATTTTTATTCCACCAAATTCTGGCATTAGGCCGTTTCATTTTATCAGAGAAAAGGACCGTTGATTCATCGGAAAATTGAATAATTTGTTTGGAAAAATAGTCTTCAATCATATCCTCTAGCAGCACAAAATTCAAACCTTTTGTTGTGGTTGCCAGAATGCAAAACCAGCAAAGTAACTGCAACTTCTACGCCTGCAGATACAGACGGTATCTAAGAACAAATAGACGTACTATATTTTGAGGAAATGCAAAGTCAATACTTGCTTTTTGTTGTAGGTTTTCTAGGGCTCCGAGCGAATGGTGAACATTTTCATCGCGCATGCGTGGGCGACCGGTGCTTATCACTTTAAAATGCAACTCCCTTCTACGATTTTTTATGCTAGTTGTAAATTTGCTTAAATTAGGATCTTTGCGTAAATGGCGTCGAAAATTCACGTTACACTTGCACAGATCATTGCACTTCGCAAATTGCAGGACACAAACGATTTTATTTTGGTTGCCACAAATTATAGCAATTTTTATTTATACAAAATCTGAATAAAAAAAGACAACAAAAAAGCTTTCATAAAGGATTAAAAAATTATTTCTCTCAATAATTTTAAAATTTTTTTTATCTAATAATGCGTTTTTGTCTCTTATGATTTGTTTTTATTAAATTTTCGCATATATAAACACTAGGACACCTATATCTATCTATCTATCTATATATATATATATATATATATATATATATATATATATATACTAGAACACTAGAACAATCAAGAATTAACAACGGCCGTATATGTCTAGAAAAGCGAAAGTCAAAATGGCTACAATTGAAAGAAAAGACGAAAAAAAGAAAAGAAAAAAGTTGGAAGAGACAGAGAAAGAAAAGGTTAAGGAGTGAGTGTAAAGTGAAAACAATGTCGAAAATTGATTAAAAAATTATTTCATTTAATAACTTTGAAACCTTTCCTCTCTAGTAATGTGTGGTATGCATTTTTCTCTCTGATTTCTTTGTTTTATTAAGTTTTCGGAAGTTGTTCTTCCTTTTTAAATAACTATACGCATATATAAACACTAGGAAACCTATATCTATATATCTCTCTCTCTACTTATATATATATATATATATATATATATATATATATATATATATATATATATATATATGTAAACACTAGAACGCACAAGAATTAACAACGGCTGTCTATGTCTAGAAAATCGAAAGTCAAAATGGCTACAATTGAAAAAAAGACGACAAAAAGAAAAAAAAAATGTAAAAGAGACAGAAAAGGTTAAGCAGTGAGTGTAAAGTGAAAACAATGTCGAAAATTGATTCGAATGTGGAATACCGTTTCGCTGTTTGTCGCGCTTATGTTGAGTGCATAAAGTTGAACAAACACAAGGAATAAACATGTGTGTGTGTATGCGTGCTTGTGTGTGTGTATAATGAGTGATCCTACAAATCTCTGTTTGCGTACGTGTGTATGTGTGTGCGTGTGTATGTGTATGAGAAAGAAAAAATGAGAGATGTGCGTATGCAGATGTGCACGTGATGCACACAAATGATGTTCGGCTCAGCTTGTCAGGCGATCATTATTGCTAGTCGCAAAATCGTACAATTCCCATTATCCTTCAGGCTTTAGAAACGCGCATGTTGCTCGTCTTACAAACACCTTTCACAACATTTATTCAAATCTCTTGCTATGTCCATATTTCCTATTGTATCATTCCACCACCACCACCACACACACACACCTGGTACAAAATATTTTTTCTACATTAGTCGTCATCTTGTAATCTTCGGTCACCGCTTTGTGTCTTTTAACTGGCTGGTGTATAAATCGTTTGGCAACAAAAGCATTTCTCTCATTCTTTATGAATATATGAAAAAATATAGTTTTAAAGTTTATATTAATATAGTTTTAAGATATACTATATTTATGAGTAAAAGTACTCAATATAAGCGATAGATCATATGTAAATAAAAAAGTGGACACTGAGGTCAATACCAAGCTGTGACAGTCAGCTTCATGCTTGAACGCAATCTTCAGGCCAATTTCATTTTGATACACACACACACACACACACACATATGAGTGTGGGTGTGTGTGTGTGTTTACTTTTTGTCTTTATTCATAAACTAATTATTTATGTAAAAGTGAAATACAATCTCCCAAACACAAGAAAAAGGCTAGAACGCCCAAGAATTAACAACAGCAATATATGCCTAGGAAACCGGAAGTCAAAATGGCTACAATTGAAAGAAAAGTAGAGAAAGAGAAAAAGAAATAAAAGTTTAAGGAATGAATGTAAAGTGAAAAAGAAAAAAAAAACTATAAAAAGGACAAATAACCACATTCCACACGTACGCACAGACGAGCAAAACATGCTCACACACACACACACACTATAGAAAACTTGCACCAATAAAAAGTTAATATAAAAAAGAAAACTCGACAAGTATAAGCAACCAATTGCTGATAACTTCTGAAGAGTGGACCGAGTGACTCCTGGAAGTTCCATCTACGAAACTCTGGTGTCGAGATGCTGAAGGTAACATCAACCCGCTAAATATTATATATATATATATATATATATATATATATATATATATATATATATATATATATATATATATATATATATATATATATATATGTATGTATGTATATATATATATATATATATATATATATATATATATATAGCTGGCAACTTCTATTCAAGGATGCACGTCTATTAGGGTGGCCACTCAATCCCTATTGCAGACGCTCGCTTAGGCATATTTGAGTTTGGTTTATACTGCAACTATGCTGAGACCTTAGTGACAGAGAGCGTATTATTTAGCGTGATCAACAATCTGAACAAGGCCAGCAGACTCAAACCCTCGCTGACGATGACCTGTGAGCAAGGGTTCCGTCTAACCAATTTCACTCAAAAAGCTATATATATATATATATATATATATATATATATATATATATATATAGATAGATAGATAGATAGATAGGCATCATATTTTCATTCAAGCATGTTTGTTTAAGTAATTTAGACGTATTATGTCTATTTTGGTTTTAATCCTTTCAAGTTCACGAATTAATTTCATGATGGCTGTAGAAAATTGATCAAGAAAAATTCCAAATTATCTTTCAAATCAAATACCTTTTATTTTCTCAAGTACTTTCAGTTTCATCTAAGACCATCTTCAAGGGTTTCACATCTATGGATGTGCTATGCGTTAACAACGTAAATTGATGTTTTTTTTTTTCATAAACACTAATATATCCCCCACTGGTCTAAGTTAAAAAATAAAATTAATTATATACTATACTAAATTTAATACAACCAACCTAGTCATCCATAACAACTCTTTCCCGTCAACTAGCGCCTTACAAAAGACAAATCTTAATTTAAATGTCCTTTGAAAGATTCCATCTCTGATAAAAATGTTAATACGTATGTTGGTTTTACAACAACGACCCTAACGGGAAGGCTTATGTTTCGCTTGAACGAGTATAGCCAGTCAAAAAGTAAAACAAAACAAAAAAACAAAAAACAAAAAAAACAAGAAAATTAAATTATCTGTTATAAAAAAAATTAAAACCGCTAAAAATAATTCACCTACAAGATCCAAATTACAGGGAACCAACATTATTTTCGAATTTACATGTCCCTTAAGTTACTGTGCTCCTGCCCAATGCAATTTCATAAATAATTATATTGGACATATTACAACATGCCTAGGAAGAAGACTCACGTTACATCTCTCTGACCACAGTCAATTAGGTCCCATTTAAATACACATGGAGACCAATCAAAATCTATCTACAAAATATTCATTGATAATACAAAAATAATATCATCATCCACATGTAAAAAAGTCAAAAATTAATGGAAGCATTATTAATAAAAAAGAAAAAGCCAACATTCGATAATATCAATTATGAACACGGCCACAATGTATCGACCGTGTTAGAAAAATAAAACATTCTTATAACTCTAGATACATACATAAAAAATCCATATATTCAGTTAAAATTAACATGAAATTCATCCTTGGTAATGACTAAATGTATAGCCGAAAGCGCTTGGATATATAGAGCATTCGTACATCTTTTTATATAATTTATGTCCTGAAAAGAAAAAAATTATAAGAACACATGAAAACTTATATAAAAAAATTTAACGACAGCATCTTGTCAGTCATTATATATATATATATATATATATATATATATATATATATAATTATAATAATATTTTTTGTTTAAAAATATGATTCCTTCGCTACATAAGAGTTCTCATGTTTCAAAAACGTGAGCCGAAATCATCCAAATAATTAATAAAATTAAGTTGGATTGAGGTGTTTAGTCACGTTTCATCTTCAAGCGAAATTTTAGGAATAAGCTATCTCTCGGTTTACGTGTATTTTTACAGAATTTGTTATTGTGGGAGTGGCTATACTATTTTCATTCTTTAAGTGGTCAGGGAGTTATATATATATATATATATATATATATATATATATTGAGCACTGTTTTATAAAAATAAAAATATCTCTAAGAAGACCGGATTATATATCTTACTGTTCTTTCTTTTTTACTGTTATATATATATATATATATATATATATATATATATATATATATATATATATATATATATATATATATACACAGACACACACACACAAACAAAAGAGAAACTTATCTTTGCCAACGCGTTTCATCCTCTCAAGGAGATTATTAAGGCAGATTTACTTTGATAAAGTCCCTCAGTATTTATTCATTTTGTCTTTTTGCAGATATACTTTATCTGAAATTTACACCCACCCGCACACAGACATGCATATATATATATATATATATATATATATATATATATATATATATATATATATATATATCAAGTATAGGTGCAGTTCAATTTACAATTACATGAATCATTCAGACAAAATTCATTAACTTCTATATCTGTTCTTTTTTTGTATGAATGATTCATGTAATATATATATATATATATATATATATATATATATATATATATATATATATATATATATACTAGCTTAAAAGCTGTCATATCGGGCGGCATTTAAGCTAGCTTCTGCAGAGTGCCCTTGATTGGTCCTTCGGCCCATCAATGACACTTCATACATCGAGAACATATTAAAGTTTATTAAACAGAACAATATTTTTCAAACAACTGTTTTCATAAATATAATCATATAATTTGTCTGTTTGGAAATTATTTCAAAGCTTCATGATAATCAACATTTTGGGTTTTCTAATTACCGGTCAGTACAAATAGCTTGTCTCCATTCTCAACCCTTGAACCTCCAACATAGAACTGGCCATGAGAAAACCAGGGATCCATCAGATGAAATCCAGTTACTTTCAATGATTGTCCTTGGGACTTATTGATAGACATTGCGTAGCTCACTCTCACAGAATACCAAAGTCTTTTGAACTCAAAAGAAAGATCTGGGGGAATTAAGATGATTCTTGGAATTAAACTCTTTCCTCCTTTCCTGAACAAGTAAGGATCTCTGCTTACAAGAGATGAGGAGTCATCTTAACAATTAACCTTGTTTCATTACAAAACTTTGGAGGATTCAGATTTCTCAATGGCATTTTCTTTTAGTTCCAGCCTATGTGATGGCATTCAAGAAAGATTCAATGAGTTCAGGGACAGTTGAATAATTCACTGCCTGTTCTTGTTCAAGCACATTGTTAATGGGAAAGTGCTTCATGCTTTGTTTTGGAATTTCTTGTAGAAGTTTCTAGTTGATGCAATCCAGTTTGAATTTTGGGAGCTAATATGACCCTCTCACAAAGCCAGATTTAATCCATGAAATCGTGTTTAATGTTTGGATAAACATGGTTAATCAAGTTTTGGATACTTGAGACTGAAACTCCACAACAATTTGGGAATGAAATATCTCCACTTTAGTCCATTTTGATGGTGCCATTGCCAATCTGCAACAACAAAGCAGTAAATATTCCTGCTTCAGAAACACACGTGTTTCTGTCATGTTTGTTTTTATGCTGAGTCATTGAACATGGCTCCAGATGTAAGAATTTTTCAAGCAAGCATTGATTTCATCAGCTGGAGTTCCTCTAGCAATGACTGGTAGTGTTTGTATAAAATCACCAGCGAATAGCACAGTGATACCTGCCATAATTTGTGGATTCTGTCTAATGTCTTTGAGTATTTTGTCCAGGGCATCATATGTTTGCTTGTGTGTCATGTTAAATTCCTCCCAGACAATGAAGCTTGTCTCCTCAAGTAGCTTTTGAAGTTGCAAATAGGGATTTCATTGTAGTTCAAAGCCAATGGAAATTTGAAGGTGCTGTGCGCTGTACGCCCTCCCTTCAAAAGGGTAGCAGCAATTCCAGGTGATGTTAATGCTAGAGCTACTTTTCTTTGGAGTCTTACTGCAGATAAAAAAAAGGTTAATTAGAAAGGTTTTAACGGTACCTCCAGGTTTATCCAAGAAGGAAATCCCTCCATTGTTGTTGCTGATGTCATCAAAGACCTCCTGATATTACTTGCTGTTGATCTTGGTTCAACAGAGGTTATTGTTTTGAAAACATTGCCACAGTTCTTCCATGTTGTATCCTGTTTCTCTCAAAATTTCTCTGTTGATTTGTTTAGTTTCTGTTTCGATTTGACAGATCAAAATTGATGAGAGCTCTTCAAGCCAAGTTCATCATTTTGTCTTCAATTTCACTGAGAGCTAAATTTGCAATCTGATGATTCAATTCCAATCCTAGATGAGCAAGTCTAATGTGAAAAAGATGAGATATTTAAAAGTTAGTGAGTTGTGTTCCTTTAATTGAAAAAGTGACACATAGACATTTTCGCATTTATGGTATAGATTTTGAAACTTAGAGAGTTGTGTCCCTTTAATTGAAAAATTTTCGCATTTATTATATAGAAGATTATATATATATATATCCGGTACACGAAAAGAAATTTACAGACCTGACATTTTAAAAGAAAAAGAAAGAAGAGAGATCGTCTGTTCAAGGAAAGGAGGAAAGAGTTTAATTCCAAGAATCATCTTAATTCCTCCAGATCTTTCTTTTGAGTTCAAAAGACTTTGGTATTCTGTGAGAGTGAGCTACGCAATGTCTATCAATAAGTCTATCAAGCCGTGCTACACAAATTTATGACGATACCAATCTTACACATCTTATAAATCTATCATTCGACCGTGCATCGAATATTGCTACCATATCTAGTCTGCTGCTCCTGCTGTATATATCTCGATTATCGACAAAGTCCAAATAAATGTCTGTCATGGCCTGGCATATTGATTTCAGTCACTTTCACACCGCTGTGACATGACTTCCTTCTGTATATCTTATAAATATTTTCATGGCATTTGTCATAATGAGCTCTCCTCCTTGTTAACTCGAATTTGTGACTTTTAAAGTACTAAAAAATAATGTCGGATATAATGTTTATTATTTTTTAAACAATATGAACTACATCTAGCAGTTTGCGCATTCGAGGGATTTTGTAAAGAAAGTGTTCTCTCTAATCGGGTATGAAGCTGCATCCATCTTTGTTGGAGAAAACCTCATATGGTCCGGCATGCTTTAACCCGCAGCAGTTTCTTTTTATTATAAGAACTAGTAGCCCCAACCAGCAGGGCAATCAGAAAAAAAAGCGTTCAATTAGAATGGAGCAAAAACAGCATCACAGACCTTCTTCAATTACTTTAAAGTAATTTCATTAAAAAAATATTTTGAATTAATGCAGTTCCTAATATAACAGAAGTAGTCTGTATTTATTCATTCGAAGTCAGCCGAGGACGTGAAGGGGTAAAACAGGCAACATGAAGACCTACTTCAGACTACAACTATTTTGGAGTTTTTGAAATTCAATATGTCAATGTGCTACCAGGGATGTAAAAGAAGATACATTTATATAGCAATTAAGTTTGACGAAAATTGGTTGAAAGATCAACGAAAAATAAGAAAGAAACTAATAAACATCGCAAATTTTTGCTATTTACGCGGGTTTTCACTATATGAGTGGGCTCAAATTAAATTAAATGACTGCTAAACAATCAACTTATTGTTGGTTAAAATTGAGTGAAGTTTGAATTAGATTGCTTGAAAATTGAGGAAGTTTTTAGTTTAAAACTGTATTGAAATCGATTTGTGTTGAAAACGATTTTTCGTTTTTCGTGGCGTAGAAAAAAAATGAGGTAGCGTTGAGCTCGTCATGATTTAAGTAAACTACATACCGAGTTTGAACGAAATCGGAGGAAAAAATTTGAATTTATAGATTTTTTATTGGATTTATTTATTATTGATTTTTTAAAAGATTATCGTTTTTTTACGCTAAGAGCCAATTTCTTAATTTGTACAGTGTATTTGTCAAAATCGGATGGATGTATCTCGAGGGAAATGTATCATACAGAAAGACACACAGACATCATTTGTTTTATCATTTGTTATATATATATATATATATATATGTGGATGTATTTTGTTTTCTTGTTTGAAAATCTAAAACCTTATTTATTGCCCATCTTTTGATCTTATTGTTGCATATTCCTTTCTATCCATGTATATTTTGGAGTCGGTAAGTTACAGGAGAATCATTTACGTACAAAGATTCATCTATACGTTAATTGCTGCTGTTCCCAGGTTCACTCTGACGCGGGGTGGTAGCACCTGTTGGGGTCCAGCTATGGGCAAATAGCGGATTCCCAAACTGGAGCCAAAAACCATGAAAACTATAGAAATACATTTTTATGGTAAAAATATCAGCAATACATTTTCATAGGAAAAAATATTACTAGGAATACATTTTTGTAAAAGAAATTATTATAATGCTCGCATTTCAGCATTAAATAAAGGTGTTGATATTCCGTGAAGCAAACAAACAAATTCTAACACGTAAAGTGGAATTATACTTTTAATTATGCTCTTCGTTTTTCTCGCCTTACTTTCGTATTTTTTATTTTCAAATTTTTTTGGTGTCAAATCGCCATATCTACGTTTTTTTTAAACACATTTTCTTTATATACGAAGCAAAAAAAAAAAAAAAAAAATGGACGCACCCATAGAAAGTCGATTTTTGTATTTTTACCAAGACATGTGAGTAATAGAATTCGTTTATTAATACAAAATATTAATATATGTGTATATATGTGTATATATGTACATTATACAAGTAAAAAAATGATATAGTAACGATAATGAGCCTAAGTGCCTTAAAGAATAAGTTATCTAGAGAGGAAGCGCAATGAGGATAAATTGTAACTCTTCTAGTGGCCTAGTCACAGTCAAGACCGTAACCCAATTTGAAACCTTTATGCGATAATGGACAAGCGTGCCTGTAATGGAAAAGTTAACGCAGAAGATGAGCTTTTATTACAAATTAAAGGAATGATGAAAAAATTTGGCGAAGGAGATTGACTTACTAAAGAATTTAGTCTATAGCATGCCACGAAGAATTAAGGCCGTTATTAAACCAAAAGGTTACCCAACAAAACAGTAGATCATTTTTTGACTTGCATAATGTACATACCCTCTATTAATACCCTGTATTAATAAACGAATTCTATTACTCACTTGTCTTGTTTAAAATTTTAAAAAAATCAGATTTCTATGGGTGCGTCCATTTTTTTTTTTTTTCGTCGTACTGTAGATTTCATTAATTGTTCACGGATATTGTTTTTAAAAATTTTATTAAGTGTTTTAGATTTTCAAGTTGGCTACACCATTTTTATGAAGGAGAGTTTCCATGGTAATGATATTTCCTTAGATTTTTCTATTATATTTCGAGAATGTTCACGTAAAAGGAGCGAAGCGTCAATAAAAAAAAAAAAAAAAAATCCAACTTTTTCACTTATTCTATCTTACATACAGATTTTTACGTAGTATTTCGATTGTAATCGTCGTTAAAAAGGTGATTGACGTATTTCACTACCAATCGATCATGTGAAATGCATTTGAAGGTTATCAGAATTGTAAATAAAAAGGGAAGGTGATCTGATATTGAAGTCAAGAATAAGTCTGGCCCCAACACTTTCAGCTACGTCCATCGCCATTCACTGTGACCCAGTGGAGTTGCTGGTGTTTCGTCTATTTAAAGAAACCTTAAGTCATCAGAGCATCGAAGTTGGAACAGATGGAATTAGCTTCGTGCTGTGATGATGGCGACGACGCCTGAAGCCAAAAAAAAAAAAAAAAGCCAAAAAAAATTGATGTCGGAAGAGGCGTCGAGCATAAACAGGTAGATTGGATGAGTGGAATTTGAAAAATATCAAAGAAAGAAAGGGTGAAAGAAAGTTAGTTAAAGGAAAGATGGTTACAGAAAAAAAAAAAGAAAAGAAAGGTTAAAACCAGAGGAAGAGAATAATGGAAAGAAACATAGAGTGAGAGAGACAGAGAGAGACAAACAGCCAGAGAAAAAAACAGACTGTAAAAGGGGAGATGGAAAAAGTGATGGATTATTGAAGAGGAAGATAAACGGATTGATAGGAAAAACACACACACACATCAATAAGGTACATTGGTAGATAAACTATGAATTGACTGAGATAAATCGATAGATATGAGGGGTGCTGAAGTTCCCACAAGCAATTTACGAAAACATCTTACTTTTTTAGAGCTTTTTTGGTGTGTCCGAAAACCTTTCAGCGCACCATAGCATATAATTGGAGGTGTTGAAAGGTTTTCGACCCGAAACAATTCCCAGAATCTGATCAAATGACCTAACATCACCTGTTCTTTTTGAAGAGCTTAGGCGCTGCATAAAAAAAAAAAACTTTTTAGAGTCCCTTCGTAGATAGATATGAACAGAATGAGATAGATAGATAGATAGATAGATAGATAGATAGATAGATAGATAGAAACAGACTGTCATAGATAGATAGATAGATAGATAGATAGATAGATAGATATGAACAGATTGAGATAGATAGATAGATAGATAGATAGATAATGAACAGACTGATATATATATATATATATATATATATATATATATATATATATATATATATATATATATATATATATAGATAGATAGATAAATAGATAGATAATAAAAGGAATAAAGAGAGAGTGAGAGGATATATACAATTTCAGAGAGAGGAAAAAAGAAAAGTTAAGCAGTGTGTCCTATCACAAAAGACGGAAAGAAGAAGAGAGTCTAATGAAAGACGAAATAAAAAAAAAGAGAGAGACAAGTGAAGGATACGAGGAGAAAACCATGAGCAAAATACAATAGGCAAATGGCAAAAAGAGAGAAAGATTTAGAGAGTACAAAATATATGTATAATGTTGGTAAGTAAAGTAGGGTGGGGGAGCGAAGAAGCTGGGGTGGTAGGGAAAGTGGATGTGGGACGAAACCCGCTGATTAAGGCCGACACATTTCCTGTTATTCCAAATTTCTCTGACAGCAAAATGCTGACGGCCTTCCTTCCTTCCACTGAGGAGCGCAAAATTATTGGATTCACCTCTCTCTTTTTTTAATTCTCTTTCTTTCTCTCTCTCTCTCTCTCTCTCTCTCTCTCTCTCTCACACACACACACACACACACACACACCACACACACGTTAACTTATACTTGAACGCTGATATGTGAGAGTAAGTGTCGTAACTCATCTGGTTAGTGTTACTGGAGTTGAAGATCTCAGTGCAGCGTAAGAATGGGTATCTAGACTTGGGGAAACGTTTCTCCTATGACCCAAATCACAATACAAAGACATTTCATATAAATCACCATAGAGGCTATTTGGTCGGACTGAGAACTTTTCGTGCATCTGTATGCATTGGTAACAACCCTTCATTAATACCTGTTTGATTGAAGGCTATGAATATATTTAAATTTTTCACAAATTTACCGATTTTCTTACGTGTGGATGTAGCTCAAAATACAACAATTTTAATTCGGTGAAAATGAAATAATTTCGAGACAAACGTGCTTGGAATTAATTAATATTTCTTAATCAAATTAGTTACTATTATTCATGAATTCTTAAGTCAATAATTAAAAATCAACATTAAAATATTCGAATTAAATTTATTTGTCAATGCTAATCTATCTATCTATCTATCTATCTATCTATCTATCTATCTATCTCAAATTGTTTATATGAATACGATATATTTAGGCAGCAAGTATTCATTCAAACAATGAGAATTCATAGACAGTATTATTATTATTACAGGATGTGTGTGCGGGGCGGGGGGTGCGGTGTTGTTGGTAATAATTAAATTGGACGTCTTAAACTTTTTATAGTAGATGAGAAATCTTAGGTGTTAGGATCGTTAAGTGATTGGTAAATTGTGTTTTTAATTATATTTTCATCCTGTTTAGGGTGCATATTGTTACAATAGACTAAGTTAATGGTGTGTTATTTTTTCTAAATTTCATGAAGGCTAATCAGCAACACTTAATAGCCCACCTCCTCCTCACTATGAAAAAATAATGTTGTTTATGAATTCTCATGCCATCATGGAGATTGCATCTCCAACACTAAAAACAAAGAAACAACATTAAATACATTGGACACATACACCACACTTTTTGGTAGATTGACCTGCCACCTATCGAAACCCAGTGCAATCTGTGCCCATTCGACCAGCAGATTATGAACGATCAAAATATATCAAAATAAGATAAATACTAGTAGATAACACTAAAATACTTTACAGCACCCAACGTCGGCAGTTCAGGGGTAGTACGCGTCGGCCCTGTAACTAACAAACAGACACAAATTAATTCTTGATAATGATAGCGATAGTCGAAAGTCGTTGAACAAAAATAACTAATATGAACTTCGGACAGTTTATCCACAACTTCGAGCATAATACTCAACATTTATTGGAAGGATAGAAAAATATAATTAAAAAAACTAAACAGACAGCTTCTTTTTAATCAAACTTGTCTGGATATAAATATATTATAATTAAGTAATTCACCGAGTCTAGAAGAAACCTCGACAGAATGCAGCGGACGGGCGTTCCATCATACATCAGCAGTGCGTATCCACCACGGCGAATTGAAACCCGGACAATTAAATTATCAGGCAAACGTTATACCACCTGCACCAAGGGGCGTCGGTGACGAGAATGTAGCGAATTAGACTTGATATAGCGCCGCTTGATGACGTTTGCTTGATAACGTAATAATAATAATCCTCCTAATTTCTATCATTTTTATATCCTTGCTTGAACCGGCTTCTAATGCTCTGGATGAAGCGGTTTGGGGATAGTAGTCATGGCTCGTGGGAGCACAGTCCTGTGGGTAAAAGAGAAACTCGGATGAGTTCCACCACGGAATATGTGATCGAGCGGCGCTATTTCGTGTCTGATTCGCTACCACTTTGCCACGGAGGCAAGCTGGTACAGTGGGTATAACTGTCCAGGTTTCATTTCTCGATGCACACTGCTGATGTGTCCCAAGTATAGGACGAAACAGCCGTCCAGTGCTTTCTGCATTCTTTTGCTGTTTCTTCTAGTCTCGATGAATTACTTATTTATGATTATCGCAAATTCTCCTAATTTCTATCACTTATATATATATATATGTATGTGTGTGTGTGTGTTAATTGTATCTTCATTTTCGTAAGTATTTTGGAGTATTCTACAATCAATTCTTTAAAAAAAAAAGCCCTTTAATAGACATAAAAACATTTTAGTTTTATTTACCCATTTTAGTACTGTTTCCCTTTTTAGCTTTTGCAAAATGGTGAAGTGTTTTAATCTGGGTTTCTTGGGGAGATTTTCTTTTCTTTTCACGTCTTTTAAAATGAATGCGTCAGAATTTATTTCCTTTTGTTAGCAAATTATTTACGTTCTTACTTTATATATCATCTATAGTTTATATGTATATATATGATAAGAATATAATTTTAAGATATGCTATAATTATGAGTGATCCATATCAGAAATGGAGCGGATGTAAATATAAAAGTAGACACTGGCGTCAACAGAATTTATCTCAAAATTCGTACACGCGAACAAATATTTAGTACGTTACTTAAAAATCTAAAAATCTAAACGAATATCTTGTCAAATGCTACTATCAGAAATGCACACATATGCAATATATATGCATTATGTACAATATATGCATTACGTACAACATATGCACTATGTATAACATATGTACTATGTACAACATATGCATTATGTACATGTGCACTATGTAAAACATATGCACTATGCACAACATATGCATTATGTACAACATATGCATTATATACAACATATGCATTATGTACATGTGCACTATGTAAAACATATGCACTATGCACAACATATGCATTATGTACAACATATGCATTATATACAACATATGCACTATGTACAACATATGCACTATATACAACGCAGATAATGTATCTCACTTTAGAGAAAGCCAATACTTTAAAAAACTAGGCAAATAAGATAACCAACCCTCGAAAAAATATCTAAATAAATTAATAGACATATTGTATAAATAATAAATAACTTGAGAAACTACGAATGAACATAAGTAAATGTAATGATAATCAACAACAAATAATTAAATAATCAGTTAAAAACAAAACTATAAAATAGCTACAAATAATCGCATTCCTCTCCACAATTATTTCTACTCAGAAGCCACTAGAAGAATTTCAAACATAACCGTTACAACCTACCCAGTAACGGCCAGGATAATACAGTACGCCTTGCTACCCATAATGCACCATTGAGTAATATATATAAATAGTCGAGCCAAAACTCGTCCTAGGTAAGAGGATAAACTACATCCTCGTCCTGGTCATGACGATAAACTACATCCGCGTCCTGGGTAAGACGATAAACTACATCCCAGTCCTGGGTAAGACGTTAAACTATACTGCGTCCTGGGTAAGACGATAAACTACATACAACAGCAAGGCCTTTGATCAGGAAGTTTTGAGGAGCATGGAACTACCTTTTAATTGTTGGTGTTCCCAGGTCCCCACCTGGCCCGGGGTGGTAGCACCTGTTAGCAACTGGGGTGAAAACATGTAAAAATAAGTTGTATTAACAGCAATACATTATTGTAAAAAACATTACCAGAAATGTTTTTTAAAATAAATAATTATCAGCAGTACATTATTCCCAGAAATACATTTTTGGAAAAAAAATACAAGTAATACATTTCTGAGAAAAAAATTAACAACAATACATTTTTGGAAAAAAATATTACCAGCAATACATTTTGAAAGAAATATTACCGGCAATAAAAAATCTTGTAGGCATTAAATAATCCATTTCGCCTAATATACCGTAAAACTAACCGAACCAAATCGGGCCAAAACACAGCACACAGGGTAACTCAATAAGTGTTTCTTCATTTTTGATCGTTGTAAGGTAAGTAATCTTTGCAGAAAGAAAATTTCCCCTCAAAGCTCACTAGAAGTGCGAGGAAGTAACTGAAGTGCAAAAATAGTTTAGAAGAACGTTTCAAACAGAGCCACTAAACATTGGCATTAGTAGAGATAAGTTTGAAGCAGAAGGAACAGTTTAAGACGCCCACAAACATCATACCGGAAAACGGCGGATGTCGACGTGCCTCAGAAAAAGAAAAGAAGTCTGCTGCAAACTTAACATCATTCTCAAAGAAAATCCGTTCTGTAAGCAGCTTTTGAAGATCGCCTATCTCATTTAAAGCATGTTTATTGGAAATATTCTCTTCTCAACTTTAGTGCATGACTTTAGTGAAGATGATGTGAGGGCCTGCTTTGATGAATATACAAATTATAAGATTCTGTATTTTAATGAATCGACCCTTATTGTTTCAAAATGTCCTTATTTGTCATACTTTCTCAGTAGAACTTCTGACTTCATCTTCTATGGCATTGTTAAATTATTGGGTTTGATTCCCTTCTTTTTTTTTCCAGGCCTTACGCTACATACATACGACAATATATACTAGTGCTGGCGTTTAAATATATACGGCTGGATCAAGGGTCTTATACTCCAACCCAGACAAATATGTGATACGTTCCCATTTTATGATATCCGCTCCCAACTCTACCATATCTCAATTTTCATAAGGTAGGATTCAAATAAAATATCAATTTTATTATAATCTAATCAGGTACAATAATAGATCATATGCAATATAGTTGAACAATTCAGCTAGAAATATTGAAAATAAATATAATGTATCTAAATACAAATTAGAGACCTATCATAATAAATCGTTCCATCTTAAATCAACAAATGTTTCGCGTCAATTTTTAACATCAATCTGTGATTATTCTTATTATCTTAATAAGTTAACGCATTAAAAACATTTTACTTTGCAACTTTTTTTTTTATCTCGAGTGACCACATGACATTCTAAAGAGTCAATGACACTAAAAACAAACAAACAAACAAACAAACAAACAAAGAACAAACGAAAATGAGCAAAACAAATTTACGGATTTGGACAAAAACAGAGCCAAGAATGACGCCAAATGAGAAAATTTTTGTTCCTTCAGTCAGTTGTCCTTATTTTAATTTGTAATTTATATAAATGTAGAAAAAGCAAATGTTGATAAGACAACGATTGCCACAAAGCTTTGGTTTGGGCTCCCAATCACGCTTTGCTAGTATCTTAAAGTTCTTCTGGATTTTTTTCCATCTTAGATAAATCAATAATGTTTTGCGACAGTTTTTAACACCATTTTTTTTTTTACTAAAAGTTGAATTAGACAAAAAAAGAAAAAGAAAACCAAAATGGCGTCAAAATTCACGAAAATTTTTCATCCTTTAATAATCAGTTGTGCTTAGTTTAATTTGTAACGTATATAAATGTAGCTAGAAAAAAGCAAATGTTGATAAGATAGTGAGGGTCACAAAGCATTGCCCGCCCTCCCTAATCTTGCCCCACCGACAGTCGGGGTTTTTGGTGATAGTATGAACCGGCCTTGAAATTATGCCAGTCATATCAATCTGATATTGTGAAGGTTACATTTCCAAATAATCGACCATTTGGTCGTTTCTTCTCGAGTAATAAACTTCTATCAATTATTTCCCAATAAAAATGGTGATGATTTGCTAAGGCACATGATTTTAGGACAAAAACAGTCGCACAGGAGTTATCTTTATTAATCAATGAATCCCCACCGCGTTTATTGGACTTTATTTTTATAGTTTTTATCCTATGAAAGTGGTTATAATGAACGGAATGAACACAATTAAAAGAAATGAATACAGCTAAGAAAATATGCATAGTTCTGAAAAGAAGTAATTTGCGATGTTTGCAATTCAAATGGTCGACGGTGCGTTGAAAATAAATGCTAATAGTTTGAAATTTTGCAAGAAGTGAAAATTGTTTTACATTTATCTTTGAATTATAAAACGTATAGCTTAACAGACCTTGAATTCATAGACATTCAAATTGCGTCTGCACATTTTGGGGACGCATTGTAGATGAGAAGAAGAGTGATTTTAAACTCATTGGCCCATTAATGATCAACTATGATAGCCTACTTATCCCTTAAACCAAGGCAATAGGCCCTTTCTTTCTCTCGTACATTCTTTTTCTTTTTTCTCATTCTCTACCTCTCTCTCTCTCTCTCTCTCTCTCTCTCTCTTTGTCTCTCTCTCTTTCTCTCTCTCTCTCTCTCTCTCTCTCTCTCTCTCTCTATATATATATATATATATATATATATATATATATATATATATATATGCTGTATTGTTTCCTGCATCTTCATTTCTCTTTCGCTCTGTCTCTCACTGCAAACACACACACGCACGCGCGCGGGGGCACACACACACGCACATGTAGATGTACGAATCAACAGAGCTTAGTTACTGGTATGGTATAAAGTCACCATTGAAGCTTGAAACAAAGCGTGATCATTCAGGGTTTATGCCTTTGCCCACTGTGTCTATATCTATAAACAGCCTATTTCTTATATTAAACATTCGTCTATAAATATAGATCATTTTAAACTATATATATATATATATATATACTCGCGGCCTGACGATTGTATCTAGCATGAAACAGCCTGTCGCCTCTAATTGTTGACTTCAATGTTCATTTTATATATATATATATATATATATATATATATATATATATATATATATATGTATATATATATTAGGTTGGTGCAAAAATAATGACGTAATAATGTCGTTTTTTGACATTAAAAATACGTCAAAAAACTATTATTACGTCATTATTTTTGCACCAACCTAATATATATATAGCCAAACCTACAGAGCCAGACAAACCCGCCAAGGTTTCACCTAAGCAGATCGTTAGGGAAAGCTGGCTCTTTCCCTGACGATCCGCTTAGGTGAAACCTTGGTAGGTTTGTCTGGCTCTCTAGGTTTGACTAGGTCTGCTCTACTTTTGTATTGACCACTTTTAAGTTAGTTGATTACTCGTATCGGGGTTTTTTTCTTTGGGCTTTGGACCTGTATGCTGTACGATTATTTTCGACATGTTCATAGCTCTTTCTTTTTTTAAAACCTTTTTTTCTTTCGAGATTGATTTGACCATTAGCAAATCAAGAAACCTAGGGTGTAGTTACCTATATATATATATATATATATATATATATGTGTGTGTGTGTGTGTGTGTGTGTGTGTGTGTGTGTTCTAAACTTCTTTAACTTCCTTTGCATTCATATATTCTAGGTATTTTCATTTCCGCATGCATTTTCTCCCATTGCCTTTCTTTTTAGATAGAAGTATTCGTCAATCTCTCTCTGTCTCTCTCTGTCACACACACACACACACATGCATATGGTGCTAAAGATACAGGTCTTAGAATCTTAGAAATGTCTTTGAACTCAGTTCTTTATTGCATATCTACAAATTGCTGTAAATCTTTCTTCTGAAGAGTAAGGAAAACTTTAGAAAAGCATCAAAATGAAGTCTATATGAAATAACAGAACCGAATTGAACATAGTTTTTAAACGTGGAAAAAATCACTGGCAATGAAGGCTGGGCTTATTACAAGAAAATAATGAAAATCATTTGTTACCAACGGAAATTACTTTTATCGACTTTAAACTTTAGGAATTCTTTCTAATGAATTACTGACATCTGGACAAATTGTTATTAGCCAAATGAACATAGAACAATTGACCCGTTACAAAGGCAAACCATCGTGATGATTAATTAACTTGCCACCTCTCAGCTTACAATACAGCCTATGCACACATACACAAATATCTCTTGACATTCAGATTACCAATTAAATCGAAAAATACCCGTAAATAGTACCCATATATAATATCAATTGAAGTCGAAGTTCTTTTTATCGAAGAGCTTGATCTTGTTCAGCAGGTGCTTGAATGACATCATCTACCACTTTCTTTACATGCATTAAGATTTCTTCTCTTAAAAGACAGCGACTCGGAATGAGAAAGCGACAGAGTGCAGAGTTCGAATTCCAGACGGTTAGTTACATCCACTTACGTAAAAATAACCTTGGGAAATATATGAACCTACGTCCTTTCCCCAGCTATTTTGTAAAAAAATATTAATGCAATATTCCCTTGCAAAGAAAAAAATATTCTTACAATCTAAAATATGGTCCAGCTTTTAAAAAATAATCCAGAAAGGATTGCAAAGGATTACAGATTCTTCTTTGGATTTTGTTAAGAATCTGGAGATATATAGCTCAGGAGCATGATAACAGATGTTGCGACAATATTCAGCGCACAGTGGAATGGTAAAAAAAAAATGTCTAGTACGACAGTGAAACAACTTTCCTCAAACTAAACCTAGCAAATGATTCAATATAGTCATTCTACTTCATGTTAGTGGAAAACGTAAGAACAAGGTGGGGCGCAATGCGTTGTTGTCTTGGAGGTTAGCATCAGCCATGATGGTTCATTTTAATGCCTCATAGAGGCATTAAAATTTACAAGATAATTTTTGCCGCAATCAATAGCAGACTGAATGCCAGTTTCGAGATCAGTTTCCAATTTGATTTTATCGAGCCCTATTGTGCTTAATTAGAAGTCCGATTAATTAGAAGTCCGATTGATTCGACAAAGACAAATTGGCAACATGGCTAAATATTTCTGTCATCAACCTAGATAGCTAGTCGAAAAGTGATAGTTCTGTCATCAGTCTAGATAGCCGGTCGCGAAGGACATTGATGAAGATAAGAAGAAAATTAGGTCCAAGGAGAGAGCCCTTGGTTAAACCTGCATTAATGTACAAAATCTAGAAAAGTGACCGTTCAACAAGATTTTCATTACACTGTGCGTTAAGTAAGACTGGTTCAAGTTAAGAATTCTCCGAAAACACGGAGATTTTTTGAATTTGTAGGTCTGATGAATTGAAATGTGATTACGATTCCAATGTAATAAATTATAACCATGGAATACTAGTGTTTGAGCCTTTTATATTATATTCTTACTCTGTCCTGGACATTGAGTTCTACCTGTATTCTATCCTCTTGGGAATTTATATATACATACATATATATATATATATATATATATATATATATATATATATATATATATATATATATTGACCACTAATATCTATCTATCTATCTATCTATATATATATATATATATATATATATATATGTATGTATAAAAAGGCTTAAACACTAATATTCCATGGTCATAATTTATTCCATTGGAATCGTAAATACGATCCAATTCATCAGACCTACAAATTCAAAAAGAAAACAGAAAAAACAACCCCAGAAATAAAAAAAAATAGAATTTACAGAGAGTGTAAGTATGAGAGTGTGGGGCAAGCTATAAAGAGGGGTAACAGACGAGAGAAAGTGGGGGATTAAAACTTAACAGAGAGAAGTTTTAGAGAGATGAGTTAAAGACGGTTTAAGTGAGAGAAATCGGATGTCTAATACATTAAAGATGTAACCGGAAAGGATACATTTTGTGGTGACATGCACACACCATAGACGATCTAATGTTAAAGATCAGAATAAGAGGAAGGGAGAAGAACGGAAAGAAGAAGAGGTGGGGGAGAGGGATGGGGTGGGGGAACTAAAACTGAAGAGCATTTATTAAAAGGGCCGCTGTGTAATTAAAAAAAATGACAAAATTAATATCGACTACAGGTTACAAATCAAATATTTACCACTAATATTATCTATCTATCTATCTATCTATCTATCTATCTATCTATCTATCTCTCTCTCTCTCTCTCTCTCTATATATATATATATATATATATATATATATATATATATATATATATATTATTATTATTATTATTATTATTATATATAAAGAGAGAGAGTGAGAGAGAGAGAGAGAGAGAGAGAGGGGGGAGGTAGGAGATATATATATATTTTCATTTAAGCCCATGCAAGGTGATATGATCTCCGAAGACGTAAGTGGTTACTGTGTGAAAGAAGTTAGAGACGTCATTAAAAGAAGAGGTTTCAGCGTGATGGTAGATGACGAATGACTTTTCATTTAAATTTTTGAAGATCGTAGCCAGAAAAGAGGTCCACAGGCAAGAAGTGTGAGAGAAGAAACTATTAACATATAACTTACGGTAACTTTTAACAATTTCAACAGTTACGAAACCCATCCACAAATCAGGTATACGCTTAAATTCGTGAAGCCGTGTTTTACCAATGAAGTACGATCCTTCTGTGTTTCTGGAGAAGCTAATATTTAGGATTCCAGATTCGAGCAGGTCGATTTCATCTCCTATGTCACTATCAAGGATGCATTCCACAAACGGAAAACAGCGCTTTTCCCATAAGGAGTACTGCCAATTAAAGATATGCTCTATATTTGGTGATGATATATTTCCATAGGAATACGGCGTCAAGGGCTTCTAAGCTGATCGAGTAGGCAGATTTAGCCTCAGCCTGGGCCTTAAAAAAAAAAAAATAAATAGCAATTGCTCAGTTTGACTCCTAGAATCTGACTGACTTTAGGACTGACTACCACTTTCATCAATATGAAGAGACGTCGCTAAGCGGCCATCACTCGACCCACGGAACTTCATCTCTACCAAAGGGAGATAATCGCCTTTTGTATCCCTTCACAACTAACATTTATATACGTCCAGATCAAAATCGGCATCAAATTTCAACGTGTTGCAATTTCATTATCTCTTAGCATATATACTCGTATATAAATGAAATTTCTTCGATTTAAAATTCTAAGGAATTCATGTAGGTAACATAGGTGACACATATGGCAAACGGAAGATAAAACAATATCCTTAATTCGTTCAAGAATAGTTGTATATAAACTTTCAGAAGCCATTGTTATCTTCTTCCGCCCTGATAGCTTTTCATTCCTATGTAAATCAATATTTGATCAAAAACTTTTATTGCGAAAATCGACAAGGACACTGAGAAGTGCCAAATAAATTCATGTATCGAGTAAAGTCCCAATGGAAAATTATTTTTATTTTTCAACATAATCTCCTTCTATTTAAGCGAACATTATACAGTGAAAATGTTATATAAGACATAGTGAAGATTTTATAACTTATACAGTGAAAATTTCAGATCAATTTTTCTCACCAGAATCTGTAAAATAATGGATCATATGCAATATATATGAACAATTCAACTAGAAAAGTTAGAAACTAAATACAATGTATCTAAATACAAATTAGAGACATGTCATAATAGATTACTCCATCTTAAATCAACAATGTTTTGCAGTAATTTTTAACATCAATTTGAGATTTTTCTTGTTCAGCATTTGATTATATTCAACATGATGGATAGAAAATAATGAATTTTATATTGTGTCTTTTCAAGGTTTATCATAAGCAAAACAAATTCACGGATTTGGATGAAAAAAACCCCCCCAAAAAACCCAGAATGACATCAAAATCCGCAAAAATTCTTCGTCCTTTAATAGTTATGCTTAGTTTAATTTGTAACGTATATAAAAAAATGCAAATATTGATAAGATAGCGAGAGTCATGAAGCGCTGCCCATGGCATTCAGTCAGGCGTGATCACCCCACCTGAGGATGAAAGGCAATGGTGAGAATTTAGGGAGGAGAAGGAACAATAAAAGAACAACATTCAGGAAAAGAGAACGTGACGATTTTGGTTGCATTTAAATTTTTGAAGACAATGTGACGGGGAAGCGAGAATACAAAGTAAAAGCTCATTTGCAATTATTCTGTATTTTATACAAACTAATATCATTATCATAATTGTTTTATTGTAGAAGTTCGGTTGATAGCATCTTCTACCTTTCTCGGGGTTTTTATGTGGAATAAATTGGCTTTGATCTGCCGTTTACTAGTTTATTACTATTATTATTGTTTTCTTTCCTTTGATTATTGGTGTCTACTCATTTCTTTCTGGGTCCCGACCAGAGACCTAAATGGGATCACGACATTTTCCATTGAGCAATTTAACATACACACACAAAACACACACAGAGACACACAGACAGATAAAGCCCTCCGAGAACACTTTTTTTTATTTCTTTAAGGCATGTGCTTCCAGGAACCTAAAGAGCAGATATGAATGTACGTGAGAGAATCATGCAAGATTTAAATTTAAAGTCAGTAAAATCGACCTTGCTGACCGAACGCTCCTCTGTGGCCGAAACGGTTTAGGCAAGTCCGGCTATATGACGGTTCCATATAGAATACAGGTTCGATTCCTGTCAGAGGACGAAAATTTTCTATGAATTTTTTCGGACATTCAGGCCGGTAAATGTTGTTTAATACTGTTTATTATTAAAACAGAGCATTTACTTAAATATTTGTAACTATTAAAAGAATGTATAAACATAAAATGTCTTAAAATATATATATATATGGGGGGGTGGCCGAGTGGTTAGAAGACCCGCTTTTTGATCATGGTTCGAATCTCACCATGGTCAATTTGTCAGGAAGGAGACTTCCTGAGGTTATCGGAATGGATTGAGGTCACATCTGCACATTACATGAAAATCATACCACGGAACATAGACGGGACTCTTGAGGGCAGTCATCGCGCGCTGGCCTTATTTAAATTGTTGACCACGCTAAATAACACGCTCTCTCCCAGAAACTGTAACTAAGGTCTGCTCAGCATAGTTACAGTATAAGCCATAGGTGCGCTCTGTGGGTGTTGAGAAAACTTATATGTATACTTATATATATATATATATATATACTCAGAAGCGACAGGCTGTTTGATGCTAGACGCAATCGCCAGGCCGCCTAACGATTGCGTCTAGCATGAAATATATATATATATATATATATATATATATGTGTCAAATTTATCCATATTCGTTAAAATAGTATATATATATATATATATACTATTTTAGCTGATGAGCTGTGATACAGCGAAACAGTCTGTCTGTGGATGACATTATATATATATATATATATATATATATATATATATTCAATGTTCACTTTTATATTTACATACGGTTTATCTCTGATATTGAGCACTTTATCCCATGAACTATATTTATATATATCGTGTATTTAGGCAACAATCCTTCATTTATATATGCTTCATTAAAGACGACGGATAAGGTACTGAGATTAAGCTTTTTATTTCATTTTTCTTGTGTTCAAACAAGTGTTTTCTTTTCTGGACACAAAGTGTGTAGAATATTTGGACAGTTTCCACACACTCTATCCACAGAAAAGAAAACACATGAAAAATTAAATAAAAACTTGATCGCACGGCCTTTTCTGTTGTCTTTAATGATATATATATATATATATATATATATATATATATATATATATATATATATATATACTTGAGTATTCAAAATTTAATTTTTTCTCGAAATGTTTCTCGGAGTTACTTTCAGTGTTTCCTTTTTTCTTTCCTGTTTTTCTCTTTTACTCTTTCATCTCTATTTATCCCCCACTCATTCACCTAACCTCGTCGTCGTCTTTCTTTGGCTTAACCACTCCCTAGACACACTGTAAGCTTCCGCGATAGAATGCGTCACTGTAAAATTTTCCCTGCCGACATTCGAACTGGATTCCATAAATTAACTCACCGACAAATACGTTTTTTTTTTTTCGAGGGAAGCCAAATGATGGTAAATTTAGGGGTCGGTGGGTGGCCGCCAGTGAAAGCCAAATCGAGGCCTTGAGGTAAAAAGAAGAGGTGAATTTGCGTGTGGGTTCAGGAGATTCGGGTGGGCGGGTGTGCGATGGGTAGCTGGGGAAGGTGGGGACGAGAGCCAGCTTACCCAGCCAGCCTACTTTCATCGTTATCTACCGACCGATCGGCGTTGAGCAAATATCGGTAAGATTCGGGTGGATTTTGGGTTGGGGTTGTGTAGGATGGGTGCAAAACAATAAATGAGGACTGGAAATGGGAACGAAAGAAGAAAAGGAATGAACAAGAGAAAAGGAGAAAGGGAAAGAGAAAGAGAGAGAGAGAAGACAACAAAAAAAGAAAAGAAGGAAAGAATGGAAAGAGAGAAAGAGAGAAAAAAGGGGAAAGGGAGAGTGAAGAAAACAAAAAAGGAAAGTCGGGAAAGGTAGAGAGCCGAAAACAAAAAAAAAGGAATGAAGAGAGGGAGAAAGAGAGAGAGAGAAGAAAACAAAAAAGAAAGAAAGGAAAGAGAGAAATAGAGAGAGAGAGAAGAAAACAAAAAAGAAAGAGAGAAAAGAAATAAAAATGAAGGACGAACGAAATGCTACAAACGAAAGAAAATGAATGGAAATGAAGGAAGGAAAGAAAATGCAGAAGAAAGAAAAAAGATATTCTAAAAAGAAGGAAAGGAAAAGAAAGCGGCAATGGAAGGAATATTTTCAAAGAAAGGGTAAAAGTAAAAAAAAAAGACAAAAAATGAACGAATGGATTGAAGAAAGAAAGAAAGAAAGAAAGAAATGATAGAAAGAAGGAAGGAAAAAAATGGAAATTAATGAAAAAATAACAGAAAAGGTGAAAAAGTTAGAATCAATCATGACAACAAAAAGTAAAAAAACAAATTCAAAAATTTGTATCTCTTTAAGAACGTTCTTCAAAATTCTCCATAGACGTTTTTATTCCCTATTTCTCTCTCTTTCTTTCTCTTTCTTTCTCTTTCTCTCTCTCTCTCTCTCTCTCTCTCTCTCTCTCTCTCTTGTATGCAATAAGAGAGAATGACTTATTAGTGAAATAAGAAAAAGATGATCGTGTAGAAGAGAGATTACCAAATCAATCATAGAGTCTCTTTTCGTAAAGTGGAATTTTAGTAGAGTTGGTTCACAAAGAAAACGGACGAACATCAAGTTTTCCGACGAGAAGTGTTAAACTACCAACAATATGATTACGACAAATAATAAGAGCTTAGAATTTAACATAAATTCATAATGTAAAAGTTGCTACAGCAAAGAAATTCCAAGAATAATTATACACAGGCCAGGAAAGCAAAGGTGATTTTTCAAGCAAAGGGAATCTAATATTCAGCATTTAACAATTAAAAATAGCTATCGTATAAAGATTTCAGAGACGTGATCCAAAAGCTACGTGAAAAGCGGATCAGCATATATGATCAACATATATGATCAACATATATGATCAACATATATATATATATATATATATATATATATATATATCAAAACGTTATGGTTCAGTAAAAAGCCACCAAAAATGAAGTATAAGATTAAAAAAAAATGTGGAAAACAACGTGAAGTACAAAAAGAATTGTCAACCAAAGAATATTTTGTATAAGTTCAGAAACCTTTCAGCTTGAATCTCCTAAAAAAGGATAAATACGAGACTTTGCAACAGGTTGTTGTTAGTCAACTCAAAAATGCTGGTTCGTCTGCATAAAGCGTTTCCCCAAGCGAAGTGATTAAAAAAAGTAAACATGAAAAAAGAAAAAGCTCACCGACACTTTAAACTTCATTTTAATTTAGACATGTTCAACTATCGTCTGGTCCACATTACTTCTGAATATTGTGAACGGGAGTAGAAGTTTATCTATTGTTTCCTGTTTAAGATTGGTTTTCTGTGTCCTTCTATATTCTTACTTCAACTCTATACATCTAACGCCTCCGCCTAAACTCTAAAATATATACTATTATTGTGTTTCCGGTTCATTGTAAAGTATTTTCTTTGTCGTTCGGTAGCTTCCCCCGCCTTGCGTCTTAGAGGCGTTATCGCCTTGCTTGGGGTGAATTGATTAAAAACAAATTCCAGCTTTTCTAAGTCAATATGCTTGCATTTTCTTTTCTCCTGTTCATATGAGAAATTAGATTTGCTAAAATAGATGAACTTTCTCTATGTTAGGCACTCATGCATTCCTACAAACTTTTCATTTTACTGTTGAAATCAGTAAATGTAACAGTAAAGATCGATTGTAATATTTTCTTTTCCATCAACTCACACACACACACACACACACATATATATATATATATATATATATATATATATATATATAATTGTGTATTTAGGTAGCAATCCTTCATTTATGTATGTTTCATTAAAAACAACAGACAAGATACTACGATTAAGCTTATTATTTAATTTTTCTGCTGTTCGAACAAGTGCTTTCATTTTTGAACACAGTGTAGAAACTGTTCAAATATTCTATGATACCTAGCGCTTTCGGTTATCTTTTATCAATTATCAAGGATCATTTTATTATATTTTTTATTTATTTATTTATTTTTCTGTTTAATTGAGTGTGTGCGTTATGCTATGTTTTTAGCGTGTTATAGAGATGTTTTATTTTCCGAACACGGTTAGCAGATTGTGGACTTGTTCGTAATTAATATTGTTAAGTGTTGGCTTTTCTTTTTTTATTATTAGGGCTTCCATTATTTTTAATTTTATTTACAGGTGGATGAGGTTATTATGTTTGTGTTTTCTACAAGTATGTTTTGAATGGGGTCTGTTAAGTTTGTGCGTGTGTTTAAATGGGTTCTAATAGAGCTGTGGTCAGATAGCTCGGATCATAGAACATTTGGACAGTTTCTACACTCTATGCGACCAAAATCAAAGCACTTGTTCTAACACAAGAAAAATAATAAAAAAAGCTTAATAGTCAAATTAACGGTCAAATTTCAATGTGACATAATTCATTCAACAAATTATTTGTAAATAATCTTAAAAGAGAACATTTTTAAAGATTTCGAAATTAGCGAAAAAATTTTCATAAGTTTTTTATATAATTAATCAAGAAATTTAAATTAAAATATCTAAGAGATTTGAATTAAATGATTATTAATTATATTCAGAGAAACATATTTATAAAGGTTATATACCAAGACTCCTGAACTTTTTTTTTTTTATCTGAATTGTATTTATTAATATTTAACAGAATAAGAATGCACTTTAAACTAAGGAAAAGACACTCTGCCTTTTCCCGCTCTCTAAATAAGATAGCAATATCTCTTGATTTTAACTCGGAATTTTTTTCCATTTCCATTTCATTTGTTTGTAGGGATTTTAAGTGTTTGCTATTCTTGAATTAATAGCAATTTTGCTCTCTCTTTTGGCATAAAGCTCTACCTTGATCTATATCCTCCTGGAAATTCCATGCTCACAATGCACCACTGACCGGTATATATAAATAGTCGAGAAAAATCCAACACATGTCGTCTGACAATTGCATCTAGCAGGAAACAGTCTGTCACCTCTGAGTGTTGACTTCTATGTTTCCTTTTATATCGACATACACTTTATCTTTGATATTGAGCACTTGATCCCATAAATATAGCACACCTTAACACTATATTTTTTCATATATATATATATATATATATATATGTATATATATATATTACGTTGGTGCAAAAATAATGTCGTTTTCTCACATAGTAACATATGTGAGAAAACGACATTATTTTTGCACCAACCTAATATATATATATATATATATATATATATATATATATATATATATATATATTCAGAGTAGCGGTCCCATTGAAGTGTGCAATGGGCGGTCGCAATAAAGCGTGACGATCATCATTTTGATTCCTATGTCATTGGAAGTTGTCGTGCATCAGAATACAGTTCATGAATGAGCAGTGTTTATCGTCGGGACCTTTTCTTCAAACAATCTACATCAACTGTCTCTACCAAAGTCATCTTAAACTTGAACGGCAATAATTCTCGTAATGATGACGTCAAGAAAGTTACAATGTGGCACTAGTAAAAGGAAAGGGTTAAATTCGAATATAAACTGGAAATGGACGAAAAAGTTTTAAAATACGGAATAACGTATAAACTGAAAGAAGGAAGAAGAGACAGGCCTGAGAAGAATGACTTTATTGCTTTTGAGAAAAGATATTATCAGAGGCCATATGGAAGATCTCATCCCACTAGGCCTGAGAAGAAATAGCGAAACTTCATTTGAGGTTAGTTGAGAATTTTGAAAACGGAAGCAGAAATGAAGAAATTGTTTTATCTTCGCTTACTTATGTGAAAGTTGCGAAAACATGTCTACGGATTTGTAGACAGAAGAAGGGGTCAATTTTGATATAATATTTGGTAATTTTGAAGATGAAGTCAGAATCGAGAAACTGATTTCTATTTTTTTTCATCATAACATAGCAGCGCTACGATTATTGACAATACTCGATCCCTGCTAGCTTTGTAATTAAGAAACACAACGTGGGTCAGCAAAGATGTGAACCGAGGCGGACAGCGACCAACGACTGTTGACCAGAGACAGTATAGATCAGTGTGGGACTGACCCTGCAATAAATTCGTCGTCCTACGATACTGAGGACCAAGACATCTAGCTATAGGCGGTTTGTGACAAGGGACATATTGTGTGGTCACTGCTGACTTTGCTGACGGGTGACATGTTATATTTGGTGCCGAGACCAGGATGGGTCCAAAAACACAGCCCGAATAACTGAAAAGACAAGAAGAAAGAAAAGAATAAAGAAGAAAAAGAACAATCTGTAAAAGGAGTAAAAGAACCACCGGCTTTAATCTATTTTGCTATAAGGTTCTAAAAAACTCCACGGCCATTTTTTCAGGTTGCAGTGACCACAAGACAAATGACGGGTAGGTTATTTTTTGGTTTTCCCTGCATTTTTCTCATGTTAATTTTGCACCTCGCCAACAGAAAAATATTTTTTCTCTAGGTTTTTGTAATAATTAGAACTTGTCAGATTATCCCTCTTTTCCCGTGTTGACAGTTGGTTGGACGGGCAATGTTGAGAGATCATGGGTCAGACGTTGACGAAGCCAGCAAGTAGTTTTTAGAAACCTGTTGGGGGTGGGAAGAGTGTCAGCATATAAAGGGTACTCGGGGGAACCGAAAAAAACAACAAAACAAAACAGGAGTCTCATGAATTTCGCCTAAGCGAAGGACGAAACTCCCGGAGAGTTGGAAATAAAAGCCACAAAGTTGTCGACCTTGGCTTTCCCTGAAGAATTAAGGGAGAATACCACCATTCAGGCGCAGTTAGCAGTTCTATTCGGCAATTGACTCGAAAATGAACACATAAGACACGATATTATTAAGGAGACCAGCAAGTTGGGGGTTTGACGAATGAAGTTATTTTAGGCGCAGATGGTTTGGCCGTAGGACTAAGCAGTGTAGAGTTCCGGAAATGAGGTCCCCTATCGCAGAGAACGTCTCAAAAGATGAAGACAAGGCGTTTAGTCTGAAAACTCCAGAGGAGAAAGAGAAATAGATTAAGGGAGTGGTCCTTGAAGCATGGGCTCAGACAGTGAATGTATGCAGATAGATGGGTAGAGAGAAGGTTACTCCAACCCACAAAAGGATACCACCCGAGCCAAGCGACATAAACTAAGGGATTCCTCAAAACAAATTACGCTTCAGTGAATATAATAATGGCCTATACTGATGATAAGAAATCCTAGTAGTAATTGCTAGATGCAGTGAGAGAAAAAGAGAGAAACTGGTTAGATAAGCGAGGACAATGCTACGAAGTCTGATGAATAGCGATATTAAATATTTAAAATCATAAATGCCATCTTCGAACTTAAGGTTCGATTTATTCGAAAGATGATAGTCTAGTTGGAATTGAACCGAATTAAAAAACATATTAATTCTGTATATGCATAAAACTTTTAGGCATTTTAAAGCATTAGTATTTCTTTCTTTTGTCATTTATACACAAAAGGGTAATTATTAGGGAAGTACTTTATTGTGATATGCGAAAATTTATGAAGGTATAGATAGACTATGTCTTTTCTGTCGATTGAATATTGAATAAGTCTGAACTTAGAGACGTCGATAAAATTGGCTTTGGTTTAATAATTGGATTAATAATAGCTGTGGACCACCAGTTGCTGGTTGAAGGCTGAACTTCGACAGGGAACTCTGGGTCACCAATTAGAGATGGGTGTTCATACTGTGTCGAGATGATGTAATGTTGACCTATAAAGTCGCCACGAGGTGGAGGGTGTTTTTGAGACAGAGGAAAAGAAATGTTGGTGAACGGCTATCAGGAGATCCTTCCCGTAGGAGGCAGAAATATTCGTTTTGAAGAAATTGGTAACAAAGAAAGATGGCAGGAACATATATTGGGGATTTAATATGAGGAATATTTTAGTAATAATGGCTTATTACTAGTGAAATGAATTGTTTAAGTTCTCAGTAGTGAGCCATGAAATTTAAAGTCACATAGAAGATTTACAGTTGCACCTTGGAGTGAAGATTACCAGGGATCATAATGATAGTAAATGGTGTTAATTGAAACAAAGAAAAATAAGGGTGATGGGATGAATGGTTTTGGTGTCTGCATGTCATCATGGGAAAGTTGCAACACTTAGATGCATGGCGGCGCCGAGTTCATTAGAATGACTTATCCCGTGAAATAACAGTAGAAATTGATTGGAGAGTACGGAGCTATGGACGGCATGTCATCGAGGGCGGACAGACTTACTCATTGGTGCTGTCGTTGGTCTGCATAAGGGTCCGTGTATACCCAGCGGTGGTATCGCTGAGACGCAACCACTGAGTGAAAGCGTTGCATACCTGTCCGAAACCACTCAGCATACGGAAAGTCAACAAGCTACAGGAATAAGTTGAACTTGGAAAATTAAGAGTAGGGTAATCGTGGAAATGTACTAAAAAATATGTAAGTGTGTAAGTAATGAATGGTCGGCGAAATAAAACGAGGGAATATTATTACACTTGGAAGAATGGATGGTATGAGGGGCTGATACTATTGAAGATGATGGCGATGGAAGGAGCCTGAAGACATAGCCAGAATAGGATTTTCAAGAAAACAAGTGAATAACAAGATCAAAATTGTCAGTTAATTTTGTGACAGATTTGAGCTC
>OZ010581.1:2987886-3082886 GCA_963932145.1 Acanthosepion lycidas | reverse complement strand
ATCACTAGCGTTACATGGAAAAGTACTTCTTAGTGTGTGGACTGTACTTATCAAGACAATTTTTGTATTTCTCTTAAGCTGGAATTGCCAGGAATTTTTTCACCGTGTTGTTGTGTTCCTTTTTTATCATTCCAAGCGCACCTATTATGAATGGCATAATTCTTGTTTTCAATTTCTACAGTTTTTCTATTTCGATTCCCAGGTTTTTACAATTCGATAGTTTTTTTTTTGTTTTTTGTTTTAAATTTCTTTGTTGCTATGTTACTGTCTGCTGGACAAGCTATATCAATTAGTAGGCAATTTTTTTTCGTGTTGGTTTTTGACAATTATGTCCGGCCTATTTGCATCAATCTTCCTGTCTGTAAAGATGGTGTAATCCTATAGAATTGTGATGTCTTCTATTTCATTAACAGGTGCTGGTTGATGTTCATACCAGTGTTTATTAACATCTTTTTCAAAGTATTTGCACATTTTTCAGTGTACGTATGGCCTCACTCTATCGTGATGATTTTTATATTCATTTGATGCAAGTACAGAACATCCTCAGATAAGATGGTCTATGGTTTCCTGATATTTGTCACAGAACCTGCATTTTGGATCAACACTATTATGTATGATATTTGCCTGAAAGTTCATAGTGAAAAGCCTATTATTATTATTATTATTATTATTATTATTATTATTATTATTTACAGCCTTATTATTAAATTTGTTCACCACTAGCTGCTGCTTCTTTTTCTTAATTTTATTTTTCTTTGGTTTTTTAATCGTTTCACTCCAAGCAAGGCAATAAAGTCATAAAGAGGCTAGAGAATTACTGAGAAAGAATAGGAGAAAAAACATTATTAAGGTGGGAGGACAATAAAAGAACAGGAATTATAAAGACAGAATATAATAATTGACATTGCATTTAAATTTTTGCAGATGACAGTTGACTGGAAAGCAATAGACCAGATGAGATTTCAACAAACAAGAAGTAACTGTTACTATAGAACTTACGGTTACACCTACCAATTTTAACTGTAAAATAATGAGACCTAGCTGCCAATCTAGTAATGCGCTTAAATTCAATCTACTAACCAACGAGGAAAGCTCGTCAAAATAATTACCATGAAAATATTGATAGAAAAGTCACAGGGGAGTTACGCTATAATTAGTAAATGCATTGCGGCAGACAATTATCGATTTGGTATGGGAAGTTCTGCTTGCAATCTGTTCTTCCCTTTGCAGTTGATCTCTTCTTCTGTCGATGCAATAATTCTTGCGTTGATAAAAGTTTCAACGAAGAAATAAGGAAATATTTTCATAAGAATTAACATAATAAAATCAATTTGTTGGATGAAGATACAATTTAACTGAAGGGTTGCGTATGGTACTACAAATGTAGGTAAATAATTTGATGTCGGAGTAATGACAAAGAATTTATAGGAATTAAACTTTTTTTCTCTTTCAAAACCGTGGAAAATTTTGCATTGAAAAATTCTTACTTTTTCTATTTTGAATTTCTTTTAGAAATCTTTAACGTTTTTCGAAAAGAATTTTTTTTTTTCACGAGATAATAGATTATTTCCAAAGATCACTAAATGCTAGATATATATGAGATATAGACATATATATAAATGCGAGATATATATAAGATATAGGCATATAGGTTATTTGTTGTATATTGGTTGTCTAAAAACTCTTCTTGTTTTCTTTAAAATAATTCCCTGATGAGCGATTTTCCGGATATAGGATTTTATCAAATATTGCAAACAAAAGTAGATATCGCCTGAAATAGAGAAACAAAATCAACAAAGACAAGAACAATTGTGTAAATAATCAGATAAATAATTTCATCTTGGAATTTCACGCAACACAAGGACAGCAAGAAAATGTATTAACGGAAAAATACCAAAAAGAACATAATAATGTTGATCTACGTTAAAGTAATTATTTGTTATTAAACAAAATTCACAAGCATAATAGACAGAGTAAATGGGATTCGGTTTTAGGTTTCCACCTGTCACAAAGGGGAAGGCTCAAAATTTACAGTGGTTCAGACATAGATAGAATTTAGGGTTTACACCGATCGGGATTGTCTCCAACTCTTTGTCAAAGATTCCTACTCAAAAAACTAATTTTAAATACTAAGTCCAGTATTTACATTATTCGGACAGTGAACGAAATAAAGGGTTCAGTTCAACATTCCAATCACATGAAGAAGGCCGGAGCGTACAACGACCGAAAGGTTGTAATAAATATGCCGACAAAGATGAGGATAATAGTCCGAATAATGTAAATAGTGTACATAATGCATCATCTCAGAAATATAGACAGATACCGAAATACCATGTCCTGTAAACTTGGATGTGTGGGTGTTGTGTTGATAAAGAATCGGAATGAGAAATGGAAGAGCCGAGTTCGAATTTCAGTCGGGTTCGTTATATTACACGCAAATACCTTTGGGAATTGTATGAATCCATCTCTTCTCTCCCCACCTATGGGCTAAATAGCAGGATCGATTGTGTATTGGTTGGCAACCATATAACACCTAATGAAGGAAGGAATGTCGTCTTTTTATTGTAAGTATTTATGACTTCAACTAAGTCACATCATAATGAATGACTGCATGACGAATAAGGAAACGGCTAATATTGCTATTATATTTAAATTTAAATTTGGTTCAGAATCTCAAGCGTGTGATGGCGAATATGAATCGTACATAGGGCAATTGTAACGATGCAGGTAAAAAAGCTTAAAAACATAGACATCGTCGTGAGAAAACTGAGTTTGAGGTCAGGTTGTGACAGAAGGAGTTTTAGGGAATAGTGTGGAAGTTGACAAAACTGTAACTGTCAGAGTCTCGGTGTGAGATGGGTGGGGTCGTCCGTTATCTGTATGACTGTCGTTCTATTTATAATTAATATTTTGTGAAACAGGTGCGGGGAGGTTTTGATTTTGATTTCTATTCGATAAGAAATCCAGTTCTTCTAACTGAATAGACATTTTTATAAGAAATTTTTGTATTTATCGGAAAAAAAAGGATAAAAAAGAAAAGAAACCGTGTTCGTTGAAAATAAATCGCTGACTTTTCTTTATTCAAAACCGGATGTCGTTTACTGATCGACTTTCAGCCTCATACAATAGTGTCCTCTATGCACGCGTCGGCCACGATGGTTTACAGGTACGTCTTGGGCATTTGCAGGTGTGTCAGACAAAAAAAGAAAGAAAGAAAGAAAGACTGGGTAAAGTGTGGGTGAAATATGAGTTGGCTGGTCTGCTTGTTAACGGGTAGCGTGATTTTCAATAGTTCAAGGCGTCGTTGAGTTCAGGGGTGCAGTGGGGGGGGGCGATCCATTCCATTGCCGAATGTCGTATACTAATATTATTTAGAAAGAAAAGTAAAAGAGAAATATATGAAGAACATATGAAGAAAGAACGTTGGAGAGAGAGAGGATGAGAGGGAGAGAGAGGGGGAGAGGGAGAGAGAGGGGGATGGGGAGGGAGGTGTTCGTTAAAGAAATAGAAGATTATTGGAAAAGGAGTGAAGGCAAGATTTAAGGAGAAAATAGCGGTAAAGAAAGAAAGAAAGAAAGAAAGAAAGAAAGAAAGAAAGAAAGAAAAAAGAGAAAGCAATGAATGGGGAGAAGTTAGGAAGAGAGTAAAATGAAGGAGACTTTGACAGAAACAAGAGAGAGAGAAATAGCGAAAGAATAGATATAGAAAGTGACGGTTAGAGAGAGAGAAAGAAAAACAAAGAAAGAAGGGATATAGAAAGTGATAGACAGAGAGAGACAGAGAGAGAAATAGAGAAAGAAAGGATATAGAGAAAGAAAAAAAAATTAAAAGAGAAAGGAAAAAGAGAGCCAGATGTAAAGTGAGGAAAAATGAAAGAAGGAAAGATAGAGAAAGAAAAAGTGAGAGAAAAGACAGAAAAAGGAAAGTGGATGAAAGAAAAAAAATCAGATAAAATAATAAAAATATTAGGTTCGTGCGAAAATAATGACGTAATAATGTCGTTTTTTGACGTATTTTTTAACGTCAAAAAACGACATTATTACGTCATTATTTTTGCACCAACCTAATAAAAGGAAGTGAGAATTAAAGGAGAGAGGGAGACAGAATGAAAAATAAACAAAAGGAAATAAGGATGGAAGAAAAAGTACGTACGCAAGAGAGAGAGAGAGATAGAGAGGGGAAGGGAGAGAGAGAGGGGGAGAGAGAGGGGGAGAGAGAGGGGGAGAGAGAGGTGCTGAAGAAAGAAATGCAGAGGTATACGCAAAACTTCGTCTGAGTAACGGAGAGATAATGAGAATCAGTGGGTGGGTGACTGAGAAGCAGGAAAATGAGAGAGAGAGAGTGGGGAGAGAGAAGGGGATTGAGAGAGAGATGGGGAGGGAGAGAGAGAGGGAGGGCGAGAGGGGTGAGCGAGAAGGAGAGGGAGAGAGAGGGGAAAGGGAGAGAGAGAGGGGGAGGGGGATAGATGGGAGACGGACAGAGAGACAAAGTGGGAGAAATTGTAAAAATCAGATTTAATTAAAAAGAGATTTTTTATATGCCATATCCTATCAGGACTAGGGCACCAATGACTCTCCACGACTTCCTGCTTTTTTTTTCATGTCACTAGCTAACCGAAAAAGGTAAAATGAGCTTTTTTTTTTAACCTTTTTCGGTTAGCTAGACACATGAATTCATTAAGTTATTTTTCCCTCTCTGTTTCTCTAGCTTTGTGAGTGTTACATTCTCCAGGCCGTCTGTTCTCCCTAGAAATGTTAACTATGTTATAATGATTACAAATATCATTATTCTTATAGTTCTTACATTCCTTCAACATTCCTCGTTACTCACATGCTCTGTCCATGAAATTCTTAGCATTCACCATGGAACCGTACTTTTGTTGCTCACTTCGTCTTTGAGATTGTTCAGTATTCACTGTCATATAGAAAGTTAGGGATTACATAGAATTTCAGCAGCTTTTTCTTTGTTTCTAAGATTTTTCGAACTCTTAATACTTTGCTTAGCTTTTGAAAGGCAACTTTGGATATTGCTATATTATTATTATTATTATTATTATTATTATTAATTCATTTGATTTCTCTTGAATATTCATTTCCTTCCGGATCCCAATCAGAGACCAAAGGTCAGAAATGGCTTCATATTTTGAACTTGTATTTCTGTAAAAAAAATAAACAACCTAAGACCCCACACATTTTACATAAAACCCTTCGCAAAGAGTGAGTACAAAGTTCTCTTTAAGGGATCCATTTAATGAATCCATCTGTATGTTTTCCAACCAAACTGAGGTTTTCAAATGCAACTGGAATTATTGATATCCTCATGTGCCATATTGTTTTAGATTTCCATTTCAAGATCCTTGTATTTTTCATAGATGTTTTTCAGTATGTGTGTTTAGTAATTTCTAGTGAGCACACCATTGGCCCTGTACAGCAATAATAAAACCTCCGCTTTCAGCTTTTAACCCCTCACTACCTAGTCACTAATTGGTACGGGGTTTGTCTACATCTTGTCTGCTTCGTACGAGCTGAGTACTGACAATGAACAGGATTATCTTGCTAGCGTTTCTGCATTTCGTCCATTGCATTTGCATTTGCTTTTGCTTTCTTTTTTAGGCTCTTTGCCGCTGCTGTAGTGACATTGGGGCTTACTTGCACTTCTTCAACGATTTGAAATTCAATTTTGAATTTGTTGCTTTCCTTTATTGAGGAATTAATTTTCATATTTTTTTTTTTTTTTTTTTAGTTCCCATATATGTTAAAAAATGATCATGTTTTTCGCGTATTTACTATTTGTAATGGATGTTTTGTGAGCGTAGTTTGTCTGTTTCCAGCGTCCTTCACTTACTCTTATCTATTTTTCTTTGTTGTTTGTACAGTGGTTTTGTATATAAAATTACTTTGCACGCAATTGCCGTTTATCTGCAGTTACGGATGGATTTGTTTGGCGTGGAAGATTTGTTTTACGGTAGGTAAATATGATGTTTATTTTTTCCTGTTTAATGTTTTGGTATTGTATCTTGTGTCGCCGAAAATCCACTTTTAGAGCTTTTTCATGACTTGTTCTGAATTCTTTAAAGATGGCTTAATTCGTATAATTTTCAGATAACCCACGGTTGATTGATTATGAGATCTGTTTGATTATATTGGGTGGCTGGTTATAAGACGTTTGGAATGTAAAGTACTGAATTTTCTATACGGTGGATACGGTATTTTTAATGAGGTTAAGTGTGATGTCTAGGAAATCTATAGGTTTTAGATTTATGTCTATCTAGGATTATAAGACAGTTAACCCTGTTTAGGCTTACATCTAAGCTCAATAATCGACACAAATGATATAATGTACATATCAGCCATATGTCCACGCCTATATTTACACATGTTCTACTGAGGACATTCAGCACTTTACCCATATTATATAGCTTACTTTAAAAATATATTTTATATATATATATATATATGTATATGGGAAAATGTATAAGAAAGTGGAAAAGCTTTCTTGTGAAGTGATTCGTGCTTTAGACTCAGTTTGTTAAGTTGGTGCGATCACACATGCGCACGAACGCCGATATAGGGAATTTTTCATTTAAAATTTTTCGGGTTGCCCACCGTAACAAGACTGACCACAATTTTGACTTAAAAATCCTACTCTGATCAAAGGAGAAAACAATTCACCACGAAGAAAATGTTTTGAATCCTTCGATCGTAAGGTCATCCACAATTAATTTGCGCCCTGGCTCTTACATTTCACAATTCCTGGAAGATTTTTTACTCTAACATTCTGGAATATCTAATAAAGAGTTGGAAACTAAAAGAAAAAGAATCTCAATGAAATTGGCTCTCTCTCTCTCTCTCCCTCTCTCTCTCTCTCTCTCTCTATATATATATATATATATATATATATATATATATATACATAAATTGCTGCCTAAATATACACAATATATATATATATATATATATATTGTGTATATTTAGGCAGCAATTTTTCATTAATGCATTTCAAGTAATTTATAACGGAAGCCATTGGTTTATACCAACGGCTTCCAATACTTAATACGTCTCGTTTTTCACTCTCGCGTGGTCATGTGCGACGTTACGAGCTGCGACGCGATTTTCGCTTCCGCGTCTCGTATATACGAGTTTGTCGTTACCTGAAATTTTCATGCTGCAAGGGCGGACTCTCATTGTTGTTTCGTCCGTTGTTGTTTGTTTTATTGAAATTGTCATCCTTGATAATGGCTTGTGTAAGCCGATAGCTTAGATTGAATTTAAACATGCATCAATGTAGTGTTTCGTCTTTCAACGATAATGTGATTAAGCTTATTAGACAATATGAAAGTTACTTACTTAAAATAAATAGACAAAACTTGTCTATATTATTTAATGACTCTGCTTATTTTTGTCTGGAAGCTGGACGCTAGCTTCGAACCTACCGCTAGAATGAGCGGTGTAATTACCGATGTCTACCGAAACGTGGGAGGAACAAACTGAACGTCAACAGAAAGCAATCAAAATGCAAACGAAGCAAACTAGCAAACATGACCTAAAAGACAAAAACAAAGGACACCCCACGTTTACCATCTCCTAAATCAACGTGAGGAAGCTACGTTTCAACATTCCAGGGGTGGAACGCTATCTTCTTCCGTCCCAAGTAGACCTATTGTTACTTTCTGAATATGTTATCAATGCTTCAAGCGCACTAGCGGATTTCTCAGTCCCGAGCTACTCACCTCTAAACAGGACCACCTAATCAGCCACGGCCACGGACTGGGAGCCTACATCAAAGACGAGCATCCCTGTGACAGAGACACAAAAAAACGTGGGACCTCATTTGCCATATATGTACTTCTGCGTAGCACTTATCTATAGTACCACATTCGTCTTTGCTCAGACGAACTACATTCCCTGTTCCCGCCGAGGCCAACCTTCACAGTAAGAACATGCCATGCCACTTACATGGTAGCAAACCACCCACATTCCATCCGTATTTCATCGGTGAGAAGTAAGTTCCACTTCTTCCCGCGCACCACTGCCCGGTGGAACCGACTAACTATCTTAACCCGATTACTACAATCTTAACCTGTCCGAAACTAGGGTTAATCTTTATCTCCCTCACCTATATAAACAAAGTCCTTCGAGTGGCCCCCGGGCCTTATAAAAGGTGACCCTCACTGTCAATAAATAAATCATTTTATTTGAAATGATTTTGTTTGTTGCGAGTTTTCCCACTGCGGTCTTTCGATAATTTTCTGTTATGGTCCGGTTCCATGTAACACGGTGATAGTCCAAGGTAGAACCAATAAAGAAGAACTCGAACTCGCATATGGAACAACACAGATATATTACAAAGAGGAATATATACAGAGAAGTAGAAAGTGTTAGTACGAACAATCAGGTTTAGTAGTAATTGTCTGAACGCGACTCTGTTTCGGACTGCCTCGACTGACTGACTCCTGACGGACCTCACTCCAGACTTCAGACTGAACGGTATTTAGTCACCCCCCACGAGGGTATCATGTGGCACAAGGGCAGTTTAACGTGGGATCTCCGAGCCAGTTGGATCTCCGAGCCAGTGGGCTCGGCCAAAAATATGCCCTTTGAACCCGTATAAATGGGTTCATGGTCGGTTTACCTCCCCGAAAGAGACTCCGCACTTCGGCGTAGCCTCGTTCGGGTTCCTCCCCGCCCGAAGGCAGAGAGTTCAACCGATCAGCTGGTCAGCCCGTCGCCCGACTTCGGGCTGAACTCTCTGCTTCCTCTTGAGGCACAGTATTTATTACATATGGAATAGTCCATTATGTTATTATGGGTAATTTTGCGTAGCAGGGTTTTTTTAATACCTTTTTTTCTTTGGATTTATTTCCAAAGGTTCAGTAAATTTTCTTTTTCTCGATGATTTTCTTGGTTCTGGCATTATTTGCGGTCTTTTTATATCGAATGTGTCGAAAATCGTGTCCAATGCCTCTTCTTGAGGTGGACCGTTAGCATCCTGTAACGGTCTCTTCCTTATTTCGTTTACGTGTCTTCTGTGTGAGAATCTTTTTCCTTGAACTATATACATCATATTACCAATTCTTTTCTCAATTATCCCTTGTTCCCAGCAAGAGGTATTATTTTTGTATGCCTTAAAAAAAAAACTTTTTCCCTTGGGAGGAATTTTCTTTTTGGTGTGTAAGACTGTATTACTTGTTTTGTTTTACTTGGTAGTAATTTATCGAACGCTGATCTGATTTTCCTCGCAAACATGATATCTGCTGGTGATAATGTTGATGGTGTCGCATTATTTGGCGTTATTCTATATACCTGTAAGAATTGCTGTAATTCTTTCTCCGTAGGCACATCGTACGCTTTTCGTAATGCTCTTTTGAGAGTATCTACGAATCTCTCCGCTTGTCCATTTGATATTGGATGGTAAGGCGGGGATTTTATGTTTTACTTGATAGATTTCGCAAAACTCTTGGAAATGTGCTTACGGGAATTGCGTTCCGTTACCTGTTACTAAACAGTCCACTACGCCAAACCGAGCGAATAGCTCGTGGAGGAAATTTATGGTCGTTTCTGTAGTAGGATTTTTGCACCGAAACACCTCCGGCCATTTACTGTAGCTATCAACTATGATTAAATAGTAGAACCCGTCAATTGCTCTTGCATAATCTGCGTGTATTCTTGACCACGGACGATCAGTTTCAGGCCAAGGCTTATGCATGATTGGTGGTGCTTTAACTGCTAAATTACACCCCTTGCACATTTCCACCATTTGAGAAATATCCTGGTCCATATTCTTCCAATATGTATAGCTTCGCATTAGCGACTTCATTCTATTTTTACCGGGGTGTCCTCTGTGGAAATCCTTTAGTATCCGTTTTTGTAAAGTTTTGGGGATTACAACCCTTTCGTTGTAAAGTAGCACATTATCGCATAGAGAAAAGCTGTCCGAAATTTTCTCTTTTTTTTCTGCTATTTTTGCTTTTGTTTCATTAATAAATTCGACATTTTTGGCTTCATTTTTTATGCCTTGCAATGTGACAGGGAGGTTTCTGACTGTACAACATAGTACTGTTCTTATGTCTTCTTCATTTCTAAGGGCTGCAATTACCGTATCTTCCAATGGCTCTGTCTTTGTTGGTCTCGACAGACTATCCGCGTGCCCGATTCTTTTTGTTGGTAAATATTCCAATCTGAAATTATAGTTCAGAAGAATCGTTCCCCATCTAAGTAGTCTATTTGCCGTGTACACTGGTAGACCTTTTTTTGAACCAAAATTTTTTTATTAACGGTTTGTGATCCGTCTGCAGAGTAAAGTGTCTACATTAGACGTATTTATGGAATCTTGTTACTGCGAAGATAATTGCTAGAGCTTCCTTCTCAATTTGTGAATAGTTTTTCTCCGCTGTTAGTAAGTTTCGAGAAGCATGTGCGACAGGTTTTATTGTCCCATCTGGCATTTTATGTAATATACACGCTCCGACACCGTAGGCGCTCGCATCACTTGCTACAATAATCTCTAGTTTAGGATCAGTGTGCCAAAAATAAATCTGATGTTAATGCCTTGATTATTTTTTCGAATCTTTCCTGGCATGGGATCTGTCCACTGCCAAACTTTTTCTTTCTTTAGCAGTTCGTTCAATGGTGTGCGAAGTTTATGCATTTGAGGTATGAATTCCTGGTAGTAATTCACTAATCGAAGAAAACGTTGTAGTTCTGTTATGTTCTTAGGAACTGGCATCTTTTTTATTGCTGTAGACCTTTCAGGGTCTGGACGTCTACCTTCTTGGTCTATTGTATGGCCAAGATATTTAATCCCCTTTCATGAAAAAAGCACACTTATTTTCTTTCACTTTGAATCCGTATCTTTGAATTCTCTTAAACACTTCTTGTACATGTTGCCAGTGTTGTTCAACGCTTTCGCTATTAATCAATATGTCATCCAGATATGCTATTGTGTATTCTAGTCCTGCCAGCATCGTATCCATTGTTTGCTGGAAAATAGCCGGCACTACTTTAATTCCAAATGGTATTCTTTGGTATCTGTACAGTCCCTTGTGTGCGTTTATGAATAGTAGTTTTGAACTTTCTTCATCGACTGGAATTTGCAGGTAGGCCTCAAATCAATTTTTGAAAAATATTTACCGCCATTTAATTTAGTGAATACTTCTTCAGGACTAGGTAGCGGATAGTGGTAGTCCTTTATTGCTGCGTTCAAACCTGTAGAAAACTCGAATTTCTCCTGATTTCTTTTTAACGTAGACCATCGGTGCGGCCCATTTGCTGTAATCTACTTTTTCAATATGCCCGTATTTTCGAGTCTAGATAATTCTTGTTAAATCTTTTCTATTGACGCAAACGGTACACTCCTTTTTTTTTCTTGAAAATAAGTTGAACGTTATCCTTTATTTTGATATTAGCTGCCGTTTTTAGTTTTCCTTTTAATTTGTCTGCCTCGGTTGATAAGCTTTTTACATTCTGGCAGTAGGTGCTAATAGGTAGATCCTATAATTCGAATTTTTGCATCCAGTCTGTCCCGAATAGGTTTTCGGTATTTCTTAAGACGTTCATTTTTAGTTTTTTCGTCATTCCATTAAATGTTACGTTTGTGATTATTTCACCCTCGAATTTTATCTTTCTCCCCGTAACTGATCTCGCACTTTTATCCGTTTTTAACATGACAGGTTTGTTCAGTTTTCTCCATGTTTGTAGATTTATGATAGTTAAGTCTGAGCCAGAATCCAGCTGTAACCTAACTTTTCTGTTTTGCATTTCAACTTGTACATATTTTCTTATATTAGTCTCATCTGCTTGATCAGTCCTCGTAATTCTTATTCTGCTTTTGCTTTCTTTTCTATACCAACAATGAGAACTTTTGACCAATTTTTTTACATGATAGACAAGTTTTAGAACGATATGTACAGTCTTTAACCCAATGCCAAGACCCACAACGATAGCATGGACTTGGTGGTAGTTTCTTTTTATGTTGATTATAATTAGAAAATTTTGTTTTACCTGTTCTTGAGGCGGGAAAATCAGTTCGGTTTGTTTCTGAGGAGGGAAAATTTGTTTGCTTCGTTTGTGAAGAGGGAAAATTTGTATGTCTTCGTACTTTGCGTATGTGTGTTATGCCAGCTTGTACTGTGTCTTCAGAGTCTTTTTCTACGCTGACGCATCTCTGGCAGTCTTCGGCTAGTTTTTGAAGTGCCAGATTTTGTTCATTTTCCAATTTAGTAAGTATTCTACGTCTCATTTCTGCGTCTTTGGTTGAAACCAGAACTTTGACGTAAATTAAACATTTGAAGTTGTCATCGCTGAGTTCCGATAATTTGAAATCGTCACAATATTTATTAACAATGGATGCGAAAGTTCCGTTAGCAATTTTAAAGATTCTTTGAACGTTAACTCGCTTGTTTTTCTGGGAAGGATATAATCAACGAATTTGGTATATTCGCCTGTGCCTAATTTTCTTAATAAAAGGCGTACTTTACGTGCGTCTGACCAATCTTTGCAGTCAAAATCATATAGATCTTCATACTTTCGGAAGTAATTTGCAAAAGTTTTATCTTCGTCGGGTGCGTACTTGAAATCTTCGAAATTACGTATTTTTTTTTTTTTTTTTAGAATTTAATCCTCGTCCACTGTTACGTACGACGGACAGCAAAAAAAATATGTCCTCCGAGTAGGGAGTTTATTTTTCTTTAAGGATTTTCCAGATCGCCACTTGTTATGTTTGACGTATAGCTAAAACAAAAGTCCTCCATGTATAGAGTTCGTATTTCCTTTTTAGGGGTTTCTTCGTCGTCACTTGTTATGTTGACGAGAGATGATTTTGTTGTTTGTTCTTCACGTGAGAGTTCAAATCTCCGTCGCCACTTGTTATGCGCGACGGATAGCAAAAAAAAAATAAAGTATGTCCTCTGCGTAGAGAGTTGGTTTCCTCGTCGCCACTGTTATGCTGTGGCGAACAAAAATTTTTTTTTTCTTCCACCAAATGAGTTCGAATCGCTTGTCGCCACTGTTATGGTCTGCTTCCTTGTACCACGGTGATAGTCCAAAGTAGAACCAATAAAGAAGAACTCGAACACGTATATGGAACAACACAGATATATTACAAAGAGGAATATATACAGAGAAGTAGAAAGTGTTAGTACGAACAATCAGGTTTAGTAGTAATTGTCTGAACGCGACTCTGTTTCGGACTGCCTCTGCCTCGACTGACTGACTCGTGACGGACCTTACTCCAGACTTCAGACCGAACTGCCTGCTTCCTTTTGAGGCGCAGTATTTATTACGTATGGAATAGTCCATTATGATATTATGGGTAAGGCCCCATAACATTTTCAATGGCAGCTTTCAAATAGTCACCATTTGAAATTAAAATCAAAACCTATCTGCTTACTAAAAATTCTTTTTTAAATGGGGAATTTTTTAGCTCTCACTTTCAGCTCAATTATGGCGAACCTTCAACTCATAAAAGAAGAAAATTATGAATTAAAATTCTTTGTATATTTTTATAAAACTGCGCCGAAAAACGCCGACTAAAAGCCAAAGTATCATTTTATGTTGAATAGCCTGTTAAATGGCGTTCAGTGGGTAAGGCATGTAAAAGTTGAAAGAAAAGCGTTGATCGATGATGGCATCAAATGATCGATTGTCTGCCAGATGGTTGATGATGCTGGGGAGAATTATGGGAGGGCCGATGATAGCAGGTGGTAGCAAATATCTCGCGTCAATAGTCAGATGTCGAGAGGATGGGAAGGTAGAAGGCCAGAGGTGAGAAGAACGATAAACTTGACACAGTTAGAGAACGAGTTTTTGACGTTCTTCAGGGTGGAGATGTCCGGCACGTATTTAATCAGGAATAGATAGATATAAAACGATAGCCGACAAGACTGCTGACGATCTAACCGTCAGTCGTGGGGGTGGGGAGCACCGATCAGTGTTTGAATAAAAACTTATGTTGTTTTGTGGCAATAAGAAAACCAACTGATTCGATTTCTATATCAGGAAACATGTCATTCATTTTATGCAGATTCTACAAACATTGTTTTGTTTTCTTTTTTTTTATCACCATGTTCTCTCTCAGTTGATAATTTCAATGGTTAAAACTTCGATATCCAAATTAAATTTAGTGGTAGGAAAAGCGAACAGCAAACTTCTTTTTTTTCTTTTTAACCAAAGAAAGGCGATAATACCACTAAAGTGCAAGGCGTTACTGAGAGTGAAAGAGAATGAGAAGAATTTAGTGAGGAGAAAGGACAATAAAAGAAGAGGTTTCAGGAAGACAGAAGTTGGCGATAATGCTACTAAGACGGAAGGGGGTTACTGAGAGTGAAAGAGAATGAGAAGAATTTAGTGAGGAGAAAGGACAATAAAAGAATAGGTTTCAGGAAGACAGAAGAGAGTGATAATGCCTCTAAAATGCAAGGCGTTACAGAGAGTGAAGGAGAATGAGAAGAATTTAGTGAGGAGAAAGGACAATAAAAACAGGTTTCAAGAAGACAGAAGATAGCAATAATGCCATTAAGACGCAAGGGGTTACTGGGAGTGAAAGAGAATGAGAAGACTTTAGTGAGGAGAAAGGACAATAAAAGAACAGGTTTCAAGAAGACAGAAGATGGCGATAATGCCACTAAGAAACAATGGGTTACTGGGAGTTAAACCGAATGAGAAGACTTTAGTGAGTAGAAAGACAATAAAAGAACAGGTTTCTAAGTGACAAAAGATGGTGACTGCTGTTGCAGTTAATTTTTTGAAGTTCGCAGTTGGCTAGGAAGCGCGAAATTTCTGCAGGCTAGAAATGCGAGAAATGAAACTATTAGAATAGAACGGACGGTTACATTCAACAGTAAAATGATGAGACCTAATTGCCAATCTAGTAGTGCGCTTAAATTCATGCAGTCGTGGTACTAAAGACGACATATAATTAGAACAATTGCCATGAAAATATTTATAGAAAATACGTAGGGAGGCCAAATCACGGCGGTGGGAAAGTCATTCAAGATCGAGATGCCAGTTGAGGACCGATAACATTGCAAACCCTTCGTTTGATTTTGTCGAGAATCTTGACATATAAAGCCGGAGAATCAGCCAAGATATGTCAGTAACATTTAATGAATTGATGAATAGTAGATTTATAAACATGCAAGATAGTTTCTGGCAAGAAAGATTCTCTGGTCCGACATAGTAAATAGACTTTACTTGCAGCAGACTTAGCCATTATTTTTCTCTTCCTGAATTCTAATAATCTAAATTGGAAATAACATCGTTCCAAAATATTAATCGATTGAAAGATGTGATGTGGTCGTAATGTAATATTTCAGGCGACTTGGAAAAACAAATTCAGATGAAATGGCAATTCTAACTGAATCTCTGGCATTCACTTTCGCACAAACCCCCTTATTAAAAAAATCATGAATTCATCTCTACTCTCCCCACCCGCCCAATCGGCTAGTAATGATTTCGGCACATGTGATGCTTCTACAACTCTAATAGGGTACAGTAATTGTTGACATGACAATGTTGTTCTACACAAAATAATTTATAGACAAATTCTACAGATGCATGCTGGGATTTTTCCTAGTCAATAAAAGTGGACAATTTTCCGTCTCACCCACAAATTTATTCTTTGCCATTGAATTCAGAAGTATATAATATTTGACTATATCCAATTTGCCTAGAAACATTGAGTTATAATTGCTTAACTTTGCCTTGCCTTATATTGTTTATTTCTTTTCTTATTCTGCTCGGTTCGTCTTCTTATTTTTATCATTATTGTTATTAAGAATTTTGTCAATTCAACTTAAAAACGCAGAAAAGAAAATTTAAAAAGTTTCGGGAGAATAAAATATTTGCCATTTTTGAAATAAAAATAGTTGATTCTTATGAATCTATGCTCCTTTATTCAGCAATTAGCATATTTTTTTCTGGATTTTAAAAAGAATACGCTCCATTTGATCTAAACCACCGTTTCAATGAATCCTTTGAGGCCATTTTCCATATAATTAAATGGTTGTAACCAAAATTGCGAAATGGAGCGAAAGAAATGGGAATCTGCCAGTTACAACGCTGGAGAACAGAGGGCCGAGTTTTATGGTCGTTTGCTTTGGCGCATTTGCATCTTCAGGTTGGGATATTAAGCAAAAAATGCTTCGTCCATTCGCGAACCATTTACTAACTTCCTGTAGCGTTGGGCAGTATGTCCTAGTTCCTTCAATGGAATGTATTACTTTCAATCCTATCAAAGACATGAATGACAGATTCACTTTAGGTTGAAATACTGAGGTGCTTTAAGTCTGACCCAAATTCATTTCTTCAAGTTCATGTCGGCTAAAGATCAAAGACAATTCTAAGATTTCAAAAAAGAGCTGATTTTGAATTAGCATAATAGTGTGAGGTGATGTAATAGTCAACGAACTGGATTTTTACTAGGTTCGATTGTCACATGTTTCCTCATGAGTAGAGCTTTGTGCCAAAATACTCTACGTATAATAATAATAATAATAATAATAATAATAATAATAATAATAATAATAACAACCTGGCAAACCAAGACGTTCGAAGAAGATATCAAGAAATTATGAAAAATTATTGAGATCCAGATTAAGAAGAAGTCGGGAATGAAGGCTGAAACTGTACGAATCGTAATTGCAGCTCTGGGCCCCGGGAGAAAAGGAATTGACAATTTTACTAACAGTGTCCTAGTTAATATCAATATACAAGTTGCACAAATGATAGCCCTACTAGGAACACCCCATATACTAAGAAAAGTGCTATCAGTTAAATGACAATTCTCTTATAGAGCCTAAGGACCATTGTTTGGACCCGGTTCCACAGGTTACAAAGCAGGAAACATAAAATACACAAATAATAATAATAGGTTGGTGCAAAAATAATGACGTAATAATGTCATTTTTTGACGTATTTTTAACGTCAAAAACGATATTATTACGTCATTATTTTTGCACCAACCTAATAACAACAATAATGATATATTTGTGTTCATGTGTGCTTCTGTGTGTGTGTGTGCGAGCGTCTGTAAGTGTGTTTGTGTTCGTCTGTATGTGCTTGCATGTATGCGCGCGTGTGTGGTGATGAATGTAAAGTTTTGAAAAACCGTCATCGAATACATTCGTATCCTTCCGTGTTTTTATAATTTTCGAAAGTTTCGAATATTTTTCAAAATCTACGCTTCAAAAATGATGCCATTTAAAGCAATTGGCAAATAAAAACTTTGTTTGTCTAACATAAAGAATATTAATTCTTATCTGAAAGAAACTATATGAAGGTAACTCCGAAAAACATTTGCTTTAATTAATTATCAACCAGGAAATTGTTTGGTGTTCATTAACCTCATCCACAGGAGATTATAAAATAAATTATCTTACCAAGAGTGTGAATTACTTACTACAAAAGAAATGAATTCTTCATAATAGAGATGATTCAACAGAATACAATGACACATTGGAATTTATATTTGTATGTCCACTTAAGGACACAACAGATAAAGCAATTCTCCGAATAGACAGCTTGAATATAACAAATAGCAGGAAAACTTTCAACAAAACAGATTGATAACTTGTAAATGAAAGAAGAGGTGTGATGTTTAAACTGAAAATAGAGATGAATGCGAGGTACTAAGGGAGTTCCCATGAACGATCTGTTTCGGAATTAAACCATTCGGATGGCTTAAATCAGATAATGGTTGAAATATATTGCAACGTTTGGAAGGAGTAACTGAATCCCAGTTCACTTGTAATATAGGAATAATTATTAGGTTGGTGCAAAAATAATTTCGTTTTCTCACATAGTAACATATGTTAGAAAACGAAATTATTTTTGCACCAACCTAATATTTATGGCCACACTTTTATTTTTATGAAATGACTTCGGCGTGAAGAAGAAGAAATTAACTCTTTGCTGTCTGTTGAAAAATAGGGAAAGACATCAATAGATATCATGTTAATATTCAGCGTTAACACACACACACACACACGCGCGCGCGCGCGCACACGCACACACACACACACAAAGCTCAGTTATCCTTACATAACTTTGAACGACAGTAACGTATGTCTGTCAAAGGATAGACTATAAAATAGGAGTAGATAGTATCTGTCTATATTACTGAGATGAGGTATTATGTACATTATTTACATTATTCTGACTATTGTCCTCATCTTTGTCGCCATATTTCCTGAGCCGACCAAGCATAGAAATGAATACAATATGGGAACCAGTAATAAGGAGTGCCAGAGAAAAGCGATAATAACAACAAAAGTTGTAATATGAGCTCTGGTAAAAACATGCAATGATAGGAGCAAAAAATTGCAATGTGATCACTGTTTAAAATAGTTGCTGATGACATTAGGTTTATAATACCCAGAAATTCATACACAGATGTCTTCAAGGAGATTGGATAAATGTGTTGGTTAGATCCAGTGTCAGGACCCAAAGAGCGTGAGTTCAATACCCGGTTAAGGCAGTGGAGAAATTTCAGAGTGGAATTAACAGGAGATAACTGTCATCCATTAAACATGGCACTTGGAACTAGAACAGTCTACCGAAGTGAGCGAAATAAAGGTTTAAGTTCGACATTCCAACTACCTGAAGAAGGCCGGAGCGTACAACGGTCGAAACGTTGTAATAAATACGGCGACAAAGATGAGGACAATAGTCCGAATAATGTAAATAAGGAGTAGATAGGTTCGCCAGTCTTTTAAACACGAGGAGAGGTTTATCCCTTGTTTACTGTTTAGGATTTATTTTCCGGGTCTCTCTGAAGTCTTCTTCAGCTCTATACTCCTAACTCTTATCCTTTTCTACGCTAATACAACTTCACACTCTCCTCTACCTTGAGTGGATCTTGGGCATTGTTATCGTTGCACATTAGTAAAAAAAATGGATGCAAAGTATCGAGAAATTTGGATTGCGGAAATAATGAACAAGTAAATTTATTCTGGATGAGACAAAAATCTAGAATCAATCTGGCAGCAAGTCTATTGCTGTGGGGTGACGTCTAATCCTTCCATCTTGACAAACAATTGGTGATATTCGTTGTCTTGTGACAGAGTGTAGAATGAATACTTCTGCTGTCATTTGCATTGGGTGTTCTCGGCTTATCCAAGCAAAGAAACTGACCAGCGGCACAGAAAGGCTGTCTTATTTACGTGTAATTAGATATTCACACTTCTGCTGGTTTTCATGCTGAACTGATATCCTTGTTGATAACTCTTTCTATCTTTGGTTAGCTCTTTACACTCTTTCATTAAACTAAACACATATACGATACGGATAAATCTTATGTAATCATATTTGTACATGAACCGTGAGATCTGACTATATCTTTTGTTTTCATTAAATCACGTTTCAATAAAATGTTTTGCCATAATCCAAATTCACTATGACTTTTTGAAAGCAAGCAGTCTTATTCAATCTATTACATAATGTTCAAATTTTATGAATTCGCTTTGTATAGATATTAATCAAGAAATTGTGATGAGATTTGTTTTGTTTACGTTTTAAGAAAGAACACCCGCAATATGGTGAATATCATACAGACCAGGAAATCCAAGACTGATTAAGAAAAAAAAAAAAAAAAGCTTAAGATGTAAATAGATAATTAGAATTTGTTTCTGTGTAGGTACCTCCACGAGATCACTAAAAAAGAGCATAGCTTGATGAAAAAGACGCCAAACTTGACGAAAACAAAATTTTATCGTCTAAATGTTTATGTTATTATGAAGAGAAAAGAAAAGTTTATTTTAATTGTTTTTTAAAAATTTTCCTTAATTTTAGAACATTCTAAATTTTGATTTAAAAATCCTTGTTTGTCTTTGTATCACCGGAACTAGTAAAATAACATAGACAGTTGTCAGCACGTTTTTTTTTTTTTTGTTTTTTTTTGTATGACACACATTAATTTGGAAAATCTTGCAAAAATAAAAAAATAATTGTCTGATGTTAATGAAACTTTCAGAAACTATTCACAGATGATCGAAATTATTATAAATAATTTTTTTTTTATTAAAGTCATGGCAGAAATATTTATTTTATATTTATTATTCCCACTAATTTTACGAAAACTCTAGAAATTCGATCGAGTCCACTTTAGTGATTACAATAGTTAAAAGCACAAGGTTTTGAGGAATGCAAATCATTTTTTTTTTGTTTTTAATTGGAATACCTACCTGAAAATCAGCTCTGAATTGTAACATACAAAACTCAATAAAACAAATATATTATTTAATTTCAAATGCTTTATTTGCTTTTAGTTGTTTTTTATGAATATGGACAATGTTTTCTGAAAGTAAATAACTTTTTCAATGAAAAATGAATTTTTAATAAAATTATTTGTTATTTCTTTAATTATAATAGATTTTTAATCGGTCAATATGTCATTCATTACCTGTCAAGTGACGCGGAAGTTTATGACCTGCTTTGTTTTATTTTCAAAATACATCTTTTCGGCGCAGAAGCTAAATTAAGCTAAGTTCAAAATATTTTAAATAAACATTATAATGTCTGATTTTCGTAAAATAAGTTTTGAAAAAATGATAATTGATTTTTAAAAGAATTTGAAACTGAGATTTTCATTTTTTTTATACAATGGAAAAAAATGATTGCCATGATCGATTATCTGCCAATTTTGCTGACTCAAAAAAAAAAAAAAAAGAAAAGAAAAGGAAAGATTTTTAACAAAACATGCTAGGAACGTTTAAAAATGTAAAAAAAAATACCCCCACCAAATACTTTGATCTTTCCTCTTAATAGTAACATAAACATTTTGACGATAAAATTTTGCTCTTTTTTTTAGTGATCTCGTGGAGGTACCTATGTAAATGTTTATCGATAACTTTTTTCACGATGATCTGAAAGGTGAATGGCAAATACTCGAAGTATGATTAAAAGCGGACCAAATTGTAAATATCTCATTCAAGTGAATATGACGCCCATAAGTAATCTTCGTGTGTGGTATGTGGTTTGGTAGACATTTTATGGCTTATCGGGTAAATCTTTGGGGGGATTTTTGTGTGGTTGAAAAGTTTCCTCTCGGTGCGATTAGACACTGAGCACTATTTTGAAGGGGAAAAATAACATAGAAATTAGGCTGCGTGTCATATTGAACTGAGCAAAAAAAAAAAAAATGTGTGAAACATCTGCGAACATCTGTGCAGAGATATTAAAGCAAAAGTCGGCTTTGATTGAACGCGCCAGTTTATTCAATGTTTCTCGAGAGGACTCGATGACCCATAAATCGATTAACGTGCTAGGAAAAAATCTATTGGCGAAAGTTTGTTTATTTGCATATATTTTAGCGTCTTTTTGGCTTCAAAGGCCCGACGCTGGGAACTCGAAGCAGTTCGAAGCGAAGAGCCGACTATTTAATGGCAACATTTGTAGTTAGCACTTATCATTACAAGATCGCCACTGAAATGCGTATTTTCAATCGAGCCTGGTTTTATTTTATTTTATTTTTAAAAAAAAGAAAAACAAGATTTTAATGCTGATTATCTAAGCAGGCACCAATTCTCCAGACATGTGCGTCCACGAAATTCTGATTTCTTTTTTTTTTCTATACTAATATAAAGATTAGAGTGCAACAACACCAAGCATGACAGGCTTAGAAGCAGTTGGGATTTCAACACATCATCATCGCTGTTATATTCCTGATTCAGTCTAAGCTACTTTTTGAAAATAAATAAGGCACGTGCTATAGAGTGATATCAAGGAATTTAACCCCTCAAATCATTGATAATTAATTGGATACTCAACGCATGACTAATTATTATGACCTTGTACTAGACATGATTGAGACGAATATATACATATATATATATATATATATATATATATATATATATATACATAAATATATAGAAGTATATGATTGGTGTATATGGAATGAATTCCAATTACTAACAATTACTATTCTTAAAAGAGTGGTCAATACAAAGTAGAGCAGATATAATTATTTATTTAAAAAAAAAAAAAAGAAATTTATAACATAAATATGTTATAAAATCACTACAAAAATAGCCATTTTGTTTCAACACCCTCGGTGTCTTATCAAGTGATGATGTTCAATGTACAATAAAAGGTTTTATTTTACATTCATAAATTTATAATTTTAAATAAATAATTATATATATATATATATATATATATATATATATATATATATATATATATATAACTATCATTGGTTAGGTTTGTCGATCATTGCAAATTTGCTTCTGGTGGTGTTGAGTAAATTTATATTATAAAAGAAGAGGTGATTGTCCGTCAAAAACTGTCTACATGTGACTGTTCACGTGTGTATGTATATGCTTAAGTGACTCGCACACATACACACACACACTCACACAAACTAGATTTGACTGTGTTTGATATAAGACATCGAAATAATACATACCTCCCCACTCAGTCTGGACAACCCGTAACCTTAGCTAAGCAATACAATCATAAAGCTGAAGATTAAAAAAAAGTTATCTTGTAAAAACCTAAAATATCAGATTAATATATTTTCTTGAACTTTTCTTAATTTATTCGGTAATAAATAAAATTATTCAGATTCGGAAACAGTATCTGTAGAATAGTGGACAACCACTGTAGACAAAATTTATAAAGTTTGTTTTACACCGATTGTTCCCTTTTTTAGGGCCTTGTACCACACACAGTTATCCTTTGGAAACAATGTTGCATCAATATATAAAAAGGAATTTTATCATTGACGCATAATATTTGCGCACGAAGCTTCGAAGATATTTTTCTTCTTTTAGGAAATTTGTGATCATGGCTCTCCACGACTTCTTATTCTTTGTATCACTTAGTAATGTTTATCTTTTTATCTACCTACACGACCCTCCTAAAATTCTTGTTCTGCCATTTATTTACACAGGTCTGCTATATAGGTTACTCTCTGTTTCCCCTTCCTCTCTTGATTTCAATATGTCATGTGAGTGTTAAATTTTCCCAGCCCACTTTCCTCATTACTTGTCCCAGAAATGTTATGTCTCTTTCTGAAACTCAATATAAATGTTCCTTTGTTTCTAATTCCACCCAAATTTCCCGGTTGCTCATATATTCCACCCATGATATTCTCAGCATCCTTCTGTAGAACCACATTTCAGCTGCCTCAAGTCTTCTCTTCGTCATTGAGGAAATTTACTTATAAGGAGGGTTAATATTACAAGGCAGTTCAATATTATTTTGCTTGTTTCTAGTGATTTTATCCTGTTCCTTAATACTTTGCTTTGCTTTTGAAAGGCATCTTTTGATATCTCAAGGAACCTTTACGTTCCTGAATCACTTCTAGCGCTTTTAACACCGCCTCTCTGTAAAAGTCAAACAAATCCATTAAAAAGATGCATCCTTCAGTATCTGCCTATATCTCTGAGATGAAGTATTATCATTATTTACATTATTTACATTATTCAGACTGTTATCCTTATTTTCACTGCCGTATTCAAAACGTTTCGGACGATGTACGCTTTGGCTTTCTTCAGTAATAAGGAGTGTTAGAGAAAAGCAATGAATAACAACAAAAAATGGCAATATGAGCTCTAATAAAAAATAATAACAAAATCAATTGAGTACTGGTAAAAAAAAAAAATGGCTGCTCAGAAATTCATAAACAGATGTCCTCAAGGACACATGAAACTGGGAGAGTTGAGTTAAAGGGGAATAACTGAGACATCCGAAAGAGGCATGACATGTGGAACTAGAAAAATCTGCTTAGTTGGACGAAATAAAGGTTCGAAATTCCAATCACCTGAAGGGGGCCGGAGTGTACAACGGCCGAAACGTTGTGAATATGGCAAATAATGTAAGGGGCTTCCTTAGCTTCTTTCATTTTTTTCCCTGTATTTTCTCAAATAATTTTATATCCAGTAAATATTCTAGATTATTCAAATCTTAATAATAATAATAATAATAATAATAAATCTTCATAATAAACCTTAATAATAATAATTCAAATCTTAAATTTCTGCATTTGCTCGATTATAACCAAGCCAAATTGTGTGAAGGCGTTTCAACTTTTCTTTTTTGTAGAAGTTTGGACCTAATTATAAGCTACAATTTCGCATGTTGATTTTTAAACAGGCTGGCAATCTGTGTGGTTGGCGCTACACGCTCTTCCTACGCCCATTCATCTTTTATAGTTTTCATACTGAATTAAACTAAGCATAGCAAATGTCAATATTCATAAATTTTGGTATTTGTCTGTATGTGTGTGTGTGTGTGTGTGTGTGCGTGTGCGTGTGTGTGTATGAGAGAGAGAGATAGAAAAAGAAAGAACGAAAGAATGAGAGAGAAAAGCAAGAGAATAATGCGTGTGTATATGCAGGTGTGTGTGTATGTGTGTGTGTGTCTACGTCTTGTATGCATATGAGTCACAAGCTTGCTTCTGTATTAAAAGCAGGATATTTGTTTCAAGTTTCCGTGAAGCGGATATCCGTGGGTATTGCCTTTCTTGCATCGGCCGCGCCAAAACGGACATCCGGCCTCGGCCGTGTCCAAAATTGTCGGTTTTCACTGAAAATTGGCAACGATTTTCAGTCTTGAAGCACAAAAGCTTATCAGGGGATTACGGACGACCACTCTCTTCCCACCCCCAAATCCTTTCCCCTAGACCGTACTGCGGTCTCCTCACCTACAATCCGCCTCTTCGGAACACACATCTTGGACGAAGGAAAAGTTGTTTGCTCACACAAATATAGATACGCAAATTTATATGCAAATGGATTTAGACGCAGCCATTAACTGGGAAAAGATTCTATCTATCTATCTATCTATCTATCTATCTATCTATCTATATATATATATATATATATATATATATATATATATATATATATATATATATATATATATATATAAAATAGGTTGGTTAATAAAACAAGGGAAAACGAAAGGGTATCAATATGATCAGTGCTAAAAACATTTATTATATATTATTAACCACAAGACAGAAATCAAGCACGGAAATGTTATTAGTCTGGAATTTTCTGACACCCCTGTGTCTTTCATCAGCAGTGCGAGAAATAAACAGAGAAACGTGGATCACTCACCCATGGTGGTTCTTCTGACTGGTGTGAATTCATTGTACATGGTATTATTCGTAAAAATCCGATCCCTGCTTGATCCTCGCGTGCGAAACTTTTTTTGAAAATGATCGCGGACAAAAGGATAAGGACAAAACAGACTAATTCGTTCGTCCCGATCAATTTTAAAAATAGTTTTAGACTTGAGGAATGAAGCAGGGGTCAGATTTTTACTAATAATACCAACCTATTTTAAATAAATATATATATATATATATGTATGTGCGTGTATGTGTTTATAAGTAAGAGTCCTCGTGTGCTTCTTGTAGTATCTAAAATAGATAGGTTGGTTAATAAAACAAGTGAAAACAAAAGGGTACCAATGTGATCAGTGCAAAAAGAATTTATTATATATTAATTATTAACCACAAGACAGAAATGAATCACGGAGAGTAATGTTATTAGTCCGGAATTTTCAGACACCCCTGTGTCCTTTATCAGCGGTGCGAGACTTGTGGTTCCTGTGACTGGTGTGAATTCGTTGTAGATGGTATTATTCGTAAAAGTCCGATCCCTGCTTGATTTGTGACAGAGAGAGAGAGAGTCTGGGAAACACACACACACGTATATATATATATATATATATATATATATAGTGAAATTGGAGTAGATTTGAATAGCGAAATTAAATCCGAGCATTTTGTTTACTGACGGGGAAATCTGATCTAGGGCAGAAGTTGTACCCATTGAATCTGGGTCATCCGAGAACAATGGGAATGGTCGAAATAATTTTTATCGATTAAAAATTGAAATAGAGCTGAGTAAGCTAGAAGGAACTTTAGAATTCAGATGATTTTGGTTGAAGCAGCCAGAACCCCGTGATAATCGCGTGCGAAGTAGTAGGGTCGAGGGTCAGTTATAATCAGCCGGGTTTATTTATATAAACGCGTAGTTATGCTGAAAAAGGCAGACTGGAGAAAATTCTTGAAGAGAGAAGAGAGAATTAGGGCCCGGGCGAGCGTTGGGAGGAGGAACACCACTATAACTTTAAGCCCCGCACAGAAATCTTTATCCCTCCATCGCAAGAGTCACATATCATTCTGGGACGATTTAACAAGATAATCACAAACCCTCTCCCTCTGTCTGGAATCCAGTGTATGAGTTCTTACGTTAAATACTTTTCTTTTCTGTAACCCGTTTCTCTTCTCTACTATTCTTTTCTGCTATATAAAAAACATTAACAATTCAACCACTAAATCGATGTTTGTCCGGCATTCTGTAGATATTAATTTTCTTTTTTTTTTTTTTCGCAGCATTCTAAATTTCTTACCGCAGACCCCCAGCCGTGTCTACATCTTCTGCTTTCTGGATCAAACAAATCACAAGGTGGGCAGGAAGCAGGATTAAACCATCGGACCGGTTGAATAATCTATGGATGCTCAGGGGACCTATGGCCACTCCCTTAAGTTCGATTAGGGCCGAGTAGACACCTCAACCCAGAGAGTAAGACGCCGGAAGTTGAGGGGCTGGGGCGAAAGTGTTAGATATTCTTCGCGTGCGAAACTGTTTTTAAAAAATGATCGGGGACAAAGGGATAAACAAAAAAACAGACTAATGCGTTCACTATAATTATTCTCTATTTTCTTTTAATATTTTTGTGTGTGTGGAACGGATTAATTGAATTTAAATTATTTCTTGAGTGAATATTACCTCGGTTTTCATCCTTACTTTCTGTGATGGATTATGACCGATAACGGACGTTCTACTGTAAATCGTTTCTTTTAATATATGTTAATCTTCATTTCACTGAATGAAGATAACACACTCATGAAATATGATGTCACTTACAAAATTCTTACTAAGGATCTAAGGATCGCTACCGGGTAGCTCTCTCCCGATGATTCTCGGCAATTCTATTTGAACGAGTCCAAGACATAATCTAGAGAGGTGGGTTCATCTCCACAACAAACCCCACTTTTAGATATGATTTTTTTTTTAGTCGATACTTCTTCGACATGGATCCATTTCCAACGTTTCAGTCGCATAACGTTTCCGCTTACCCTAAAGTTGTATTGTATTTTCAGTTTTAGGAAAAGCAACTTCAAAGGTATCGTAAAATATGACTATCGGTGAATTAAAGTGTACTGGTTGCTTATCCTGACATCAATTAATTTATATGTCTTCTATGTTGAAATCGTACACAATGTACATTATAATACCAAAGCACTGAATAATTTTCCCTTCCAGTCAATTTTCTTTTCCGGCCTTAAAGCATTTAAAGAAGACTTTACCGCCGATCTTAAATGACCTGGTAGTTTCATACCGTCGAATATTCTTTCTCTTACATGGCAGTAAGTTGTCAAAAATGGATATAACTTTCTTAGCAAACATGAGCTCTGCAGGTGACATTTTTGACATCATTCGATATACTCTCAAAAATTCTCGTGGTGCTGTTTCTTCAGCTTCTAAACTTTTAGTTTTTTTTTTTAATGCTCTTTTGAAGGTGTCAACAAATTATTCCGGTTGATCATTCTACCCTCGGGTGATAAATCATCGTTTCTCAAATATTTTAACCACGTATTTTTTGAAGAAATTTATAAATTCACTGGAAGAAAATTGATTTCTATTATCAGATATCACAATGACGGCTATTCCAAACCTTACAAAAAGTAAAAATTTAAATTATTTGAACTAATGTCCTCATCTTTGTCGCCATATTTATTACAACGTTTCGGCCATTGTACGCTCCGGCCTTCTTCAGGTAGTTGCAATGTCGCACTGAACCCTAGGGTAGACTGTTCTAGTTCTACGTGTCATGTTTAATGAATGTCAGTTTTCAGTTGCTCTTGTTAATTCCCCTCTGAAAGTTCTCCACTGCCTTAACCGGGTATTGAACCCACACTCTTTGGGTCCTGCCACTGGATCAAAGCAACGCCTTTATCCACTGTGCCATGTGTCCTTGAGGACTTAAATTTTTTTTTTTAAATTTAATCGTTATGAAAAATTTAATCGTTATTCCGGTAGTAGCTCGTTTACACTTCAATATCTCAGGACATCTTGTGAAACTGTCGACCACAATTAACTAGTATGAACCGCTTAGAGGTACAACAGTGTCCATATGTAGTCTTGCCTACAGTTTATCAGTGATAAGTCATGCCTAATAATTTGTAGGTGATGATTTTGCTGCTAAATTACAACGATTATATTTTCTAACTCTATTTTGAATATATTTGTTCAACTTTGGCCAATAAATATAGCTTCCCATCAGTGACTTCATTCTCACTATTCCCTGTTGTTGTACATGGAATTGTTTCAAAATCCTTTTTTGTAGTGATAACGGAATTACTATTCTTTCCGTGTACAAAAGTACTCCATTACAAATAGAAAATGTTGTATTATGGTTACTAGGTTTAATTTTAGTTTTACTCAATTTCGACTCAAGCTCATTCATAATTCTTTGAATAAACTTATCCTTTTTAGAACGAATTTTCATATCGTCTATCGTGACCGGCAAATTTTTATAGTGCTACACACCAGGATTTTAATTACGCTTTCGAATACCAGCTAATCGATCACAGTGTCTTCAAAATTTTCTTTACATTTCGATATCTACCTGGACAAGCCATGTACGTGTCCCAATTTTTTTGACAACAGAAATTCCATCTTGAAATCATAGTTCAACAAAATCGTAGCTCAACGCTGTGGTCTGTTTGCAATATGTGAGAGAATGCCTTTCTTGGAACCGAATATACTTAATAATGGACGATGATCAGTTTGCAGTATGGATTTTTTTCCTAATATCATCCTGTAAAATTACTTTACAGAAAAAATTATAGCAAGCGCTTCCTTTTCATTTTAACTCTAGTCTTTTTCCGAATTTGTCAAACTTCTTGAAGCGTGGGTGACTGCTTTCACTGTACCGTCTTCGAATTTATGGCCTATTAACGTTCCTACGCCGTATTTGTTCGCGACCGACGCTACTATTATCTGTCGGTGCGGACCGTAATTTGTCTGCGATAAGTTAATAGTTTTTTTTTCATTCCTTCAAAAGCTTTTTGGCATTCCGCCGACCAATTCCATTTCGTACCCATTTTAAGTAAATTATTCAGAGGTGCTAGCAATTTGTACATATCTGGCACAAATATGATTTTAATTTGCTAATACTGGAAATGATTGTAGGGTCACCAAATTTGTCGTGGGAGAAATGTCTTTAATGATACGCGCTCCAGTGGGATCTGGTCTACTTTCTTCTTGGTCGATTATTTGACCTAAATATTTAATTTTGTCCGTAAAGAACTGACATTTCTATTCACTGAGTTTGAAACTAATCATGCAGTCTCTGAAATACTTGCTGAAACAGTTTTGCGTGCTGTATTTTCGTAGCGTTCTTAATAATGATGCCATCTTCGTAAGCGACGGCACCGCCCAGTCCAGCCAATATGGTATCCATTATTTGCTGGAAAATATCTGGGGTTACTTTTATGCCGAAGGATAATCATCTAAAATTGTAAAATTCTTTATGTGTATTAATAATCAAATACTTCTGGCATTCCTCATCCACTTCGATTTGAAGACATACCTCAGAGAGGTCAATTTCTGAAAAAGTACCACCATTTAATTTGCAAATATATTCTCTGAAGTTGATAGGGGATATACATATGTTAGGAGGAAGTCATTCAGCCCAGTTGAAAAATCTGCACATAAACGAATTATTTCTCTTTATAATATAAACAGCTGGCGTGACCCATTGTGACTAATCTATTTTTTTAAATAACTCCGCATTTTTCTAACCTATTCAGTACGGTGTAAACAGACTCCAAATCAGCAAAGGGTATCTTTCTTTTAGGTCTAAAAACTGATATCATATTTTCTTTTAAATTGAAAAATGCCGTTGATTTTGTACATTTTCCCAATTCCTCTGTGAAAACATTCGTGAATTTATGTTTTGGTTTACTCAATGTTTCTTTAGTTGGAATCTTTTTATCTGGGGAACAGTTAATTTTTCCACAGAATTAATTAATCGGCGTTTCCATAGTTCAAATAATTCTAGCTAACGCCTAGTAAATTCGCATTGCAATTTTTTAGTACGTAAACATCTGCTTTTTTAAGTGTTATCCTCAAGAGCGATGTTACACGTAATTTTCCCAATAACAAATAATTTCTTGACGGATATTCTTCTAGCAAATTTGTCGTTTCGTTTTTGTTTTTTGTTTGTTGTTTTTTTTCTTTTTTCAAGTTAGGTTTGACAATTCTGTTCCAGTTTTGTTCGTCAATTTTTGTAATATTGCTACCAGTGTTAAACTGAAATTTTCCCGTAACGTTATTTATTTTTACTGTAAGCGAATTTTCTACTATTTTTTTAGCTAGTAGCACTACTTTCAGCAAGTTAATTTGTGTATTTCTTTTGCTTTTCGACTTGCAGTAGATTCCTTTGTAACCTGCTTTTGAGCATTTAAAACACTTATTTTTAAATAGACGCTACTTTCTGAAATGAAGCATACCACAGCCATAGCGCATGGATTAAGTTTAGCAGTATTATTTCGGATGTTTTTTCTTTTGGTAATAATGTCTTTTTCGAGGTACTTGTACCTCTGACGTGGAATTTTGTTCTATTTTAGTTGTACCGTGCCATAAATTGATAATTTTGATCACACTTTCGCAGTCTGTATTCAAAATTAATGATAACTTTGAATCTTGTTCAAGTTTTGTAAGGTTTCGAAAGCGTATTTCCGCATCGTTGCTTAATGTTAGACATTTAATGAATATTAGACATTTAAATGTCTGAGGATAGTTCAGTCAGTTTAAATTTCTCCCACTCACGTTTGATTTTACTAGCATATGTAACAAAATCATCATCTTCGTCCTTAAGTTCATTCATTGCCACCGCGTATAAAAATGTGAATTCTTTTCACCAAAAATTTTTGATAATATCGATAAATGACTTTTTTTTTTCTAGAGTATTCGGCAAAATGAAATTTAGATATTTATTTATAATTCAGTAGGGCAAAATTTTTGTAATAGAAGACATATTTTCTTATCCGACCATCCTTGACATTATTCTCTGAAAATGGTCTCATCTGCAGCGTAAACGAATTCACTAAATGAGTTAGCGACTGAGCCCGGCGAAAATGAAATCGACGCATTGCCTGTTCCTTGCTTTTCCAGGATTACCTTCAGTTGTTCACGATATTCAATCCGCCTTCGCTGCATTTGTTGTAATATTTGATGAATAATTATTTTCAATTCTTCCACAGTGTATTATTTTCGTACAAGTCATTAACTGAGAAGAAAAAGTTGTTTTTTTTCTAATAGCAGTATGTCAAACGCTCTTGGAATTTATCGACTTCCGCGTCGCCCTATGAATATACACGAATTCCACAAAATTCTTTTCCGTAAATTTTTTATGCTAAGTGAGTATTTTTTCTTTATCGTGTAAATTCGAATGCTCGCCGCCAATGTTATCTTCATTCCATTGAATGAAGATAGCACAATCTATATATAAATATAATGTCGACTGTAGTCGACGTAGTCTTACTGATTTCTGTAGTAAGGATATAAGGCTCGCCCCCGGCTAGCTCTCTCCCGGCGATTCTTGGCGTCAGTATGTATGCTATTTTGACGAGTCCACGTCATATTCTGGAGAGGCATGTTCATCTTCCCCACAATATATATATATATATATATATATATATATATATATATATATATATATATATATATATATATTAGGGATTTTTTTATCCGATATCTTTCTTATTACAATAAACGTAGTTTTTAGTTGTTTACGTTTCGGATATGAAACAGAAACTAGCAGAAATAAATTGGTAGAATTCTCAACGAGAAGATCATGTCTTCACTAACATGTAATTCTGATTAGTCCTTTCAGACAGGGTCCGTGGCCAAACTGGTAGAGGCAAGATTCCGCTTAAGAGTCTGATTTCCCTAAGTTTCTTCAATAGGGCTATATATATATATATATATATATATATATATATATATATATATATATATATATATATATATATTACAATGAATCTTTCATACCAAAAGTAAGTTAGTGATATAAAATGGCGAAATCCCTTCGCTAACTAAATTTTTAAGATGCATTAACCCACTAATCACTTGATGAATGTTATGATCCTTGTTTTGTTTTTTTTTTTTTTTTTAAATTATAGACTGTATTAGGTCTTCCTTAAATATGCAAGTATTTTCGACGGTTTCTGAATTTTAACAAAAACAAAATAGTTTTGATGTCTTTTATTTCAAGTTTTTATAATTAATGCAAATCCAACGAGTGAGCCGTTTTGAAACAGCTAAATATCTTCCTTGCATTGTAGTAGTTGGTTAGGATTTCGTGATGTCATTTGCGGCTGAGTGCCATTGGAAATTGCTTGGTGTGTCACGCGTGGCATGCGTGCCGTAGGTTGCCAACCCCTGCTCTATAGGTAGGATCATATATATGTGTTCCTCTTGAGGACTGGAATGAAACTGAGTTCCAATTGACGTTCAGAGAAATGAGGCTGTCTGCTTGGTGAAGATGAAACATTACTCCGTTAGTTTTGGAGGTATTTGCGTTTATAAGGCACTATTCGACATCGTTTGATCGTCGAGGTGGTCCGTGGCCGAAGCGGTCTAAAACAGGAGTCGGCAACCTTTTGCTACTATGTGCCGACTTAGGGTTTTAAAATCATTCAGTGTGCCAACAGCATAAGTATTTTTATACAAGTCAATGTCAATATACCTGTTATACAATACGTTTTATATAGTAATATATAGTATATATATACTTTAGTAAATATTACAATTGAAACCGTTAAATATCTTCTTTGCGTTGTAGTAGTTATTGGTTTGTACTTCGTGATATTATTTGCGGCACCGTGCCTTTGGGAATTGCTTGCCGTGCCACGCGTGGCACGCGTTCCGTAGGTTGCCGGTATATTTTCTGTGTACAAGTATTTGTGTGAATGCCCCCTCCTTTTTTTTTATCAATTCTATTAACATTTATTCTGTTAAGCGTCTTTGCTATTTATGGTATCTTTAATGAATGTTTCAGATTGTGTGTTGTATTAATTTTTATAAAGTGACTTATGTAACACAATAGCCATGACATTAATGTCTGAAGGGTAACTATGATCATTATAAGAAGCCTTAATCACTTTTTATAATGATCATTTGAAGACATCTGTTGAAGACGATGATCTTCACGGCAGACCTTTCACAAAATGCATATTACATCATTTCTCATTACAATATCCGGGAGAAAGGCCTGTGGTCGTGAGATTGGCGGTTTCGAGGAGTGTGGAGGCCCCTCTTAATTGCTGTTTTACCCAGGTCCACCCTGACCCGGGCTGGTAGCACCTGTTAGGGTCCAATCTATGAGCTAATAGTTTTTATAGTGAAATTACTAGCAATACATTTTATATAAAAAATGGTCAACAGTACATTATTTATAGTAGAATGATCGATAATAAATTTTATAGTACAATGACCAAAAATACATTTTATCTGTAGCTGAAGCCATAAAATTGTGTCCAAATTATTTAGATTTCAGCATTAAATAATCCGTAGAGTTGTTGATATGCCGCTAAACAAACCCAGCCAACCAATGAGAGTAGGCTATATAGTATGCTACTCTTTCTTAAAGAAACTCTACGGTGCAGTAATGGATAGCGGTCCGCATTGAGGAATCGGAGAGCCGAGTTCGAATTCCAATCAAATGCAATACATTCACTTACGTGCTAATAACCTTTGGAAAGTCAGTCATGTATCGAAAGATACATGATCGCCTAAGCGTGTATCATGCATGGCACATAACTGACTTGTCTAAATCCGACTAAAATATTTTATGTAAAGTTTTCATGTTGACTATGTGTATTTATTGAACTCAGGAGAAGACTTACCTTTTTTTTTTAAAGCTAAGAATTAGAAAGAAAGCAGTAGATAGTGGCTCGGATTGAAGAATCGGAGAGCTGAGTTCGAATTCCAGTCGAATCAATTACATTCGCTTACGTGCTAATACCCTTGAGAAAGTTATGAATTCTCTTCTTCTTCTCCCCACCTCCAGCTAGGGGTAAATAGCAGGACAGACCGGGTTCTATGGCCTTGGATGGCAACTGGTCTACTGCAGAAAGAAATGGCAACCTACTACGGGAAAATATCTGCCTCGTCAGTCATGTATCGAAAGCGTGTATCTCGCATGGCACATAACTGACTGATCAAGAAGTCATTTTTGAGGAGGTACAGTGGAGTAATGGATAACGGCTCGGATTGAGAAATTCGAATTCCAGTTGAATCCATTGGATTCACGATACATGATCGTGTATCACGCATGGCAAAAGGAAAAAAATATCCCAAAATATAAGTTCAACAAAACTACAGCACAAAACACAAATATCGCCGCCTCTATTAATCATGACCAGACAAAATTCTATATGCCCAAACGCTGAGTATCATTTACCATGTATTCAATTGTGAAAGCAGAATAACTAATATCATATTTTTGTTACTTCAAAGCTACGATAAAAATTAAATTTCAGCATAAGATGACCCAATGAAGATTTGAGATGCCGTTAAACAAAGAAAACAAATTTCTCATCCTAAATATATTTATTTCCCATGACTTTCTCCGATTTTGTAGTTATTTATTATTTGACGTAAATTTCGCAAAAGTTTTTTGCTTACAAATTGGCATATTGTAAATGATATTTTTTCTCGAAAAGCAATTATCATTATTAAAATAAAAAGGGTAGAGTAAGGCCCATCACCAGGTGTGTGTATGCGAGGGGTGGGGTCGAAATGAGTGCTGAACCCCCAACCTCTTCCTTGAAATGATCTGAAATAATCTTAGCGTATAAATTCTTACTTGTGGATCCCTGGAACCTCTCCCCTCACCCCAACTTAAAACAACACTGGCGACGGGCCTGTCTGGGGGAGAAGTGGTATTGGACTTGCCAATTATTATATTAGATGGTTTGTGTATGTGTGTGTGTGTGCGCGGGCGTGCGTGTGCGTTTCCGTGTTAGTGCGCGCATGCGTAAGTAGAGTATCCATGATTTTCTGTGGTGTAAACGAGAGAAGGGAGTGTGTGTGTGTGTGTGAGAGAGAGAGAGAGAGAGATTGCATGTGGATGAGTGCAAATAAAAAAGGTAAAACAGGTTTAATATTCAAGGATAAGAGAGAGAAAGAAAGAAAGAGGGAATGGGGGGAGATAGAATGAGGGGGAAAAGAGCGAGAGAATGAAAGATTGAGAGAGAGAATGAGGTAAAAAGAGCGAATGAGAATGAGGGAAAGAGAGAGAATGTGGGAAAAAAGAGAGAAAATGGGGAAAAAGGAGAGAGAATGAGGGAAAGAGAAAGATTTCAAATATATATTGTTTTTATGTATCTGCCTCAATTCAGCTTCTCCCCGGTCAAAAGTTCACAAGTCGAGAAAGAGAGAAAAAGGTTCTTCGAAACAGTTTATAGTATGCCTTGAAAAGCAGCATTGAAAATATTGTTCAGGTTGATCGGCTCGAATCCTTATCTGTGTCGCCGGCGATAAATACTTAACTAACCCTAATCAGTAAGAAAGTATTTTCGAGAGTTGAGTGAAGGGATGATAAACATATTGGCGAGGGTGAGTATATGTTTCCCTGTTAGTGTCTCTGTGTGTCTGTCTATTTATTTATCAATTGTAGCGAACATGTGCGTGTGTATGTGTGTGTTTGTGCGCGTGTGTGACCAAATCACCGAGGCGTGCCCTTTGAAATATGAACGATATACTGGTAAAGTACCGAGTCGATTTTCAGATCTCGGAAATTGACCTGTTTTGTCTCAGAGGTCAAAGCAGGTTAGGAGCGAGACACTCCTTCAGGCTGGAGCCATGTTGGCAGGAACGACCTTTGCCCTCCAAAGGACATTCGCGTCTAAAAGTAGAAACAAACAGGCCTAAAAAAAAGTAGGTAAATTTTCACACACACACACACAGAGCGAGAGGAGAAGAAAGAAGAGACGTAAGAAGTGAACCGTGTAAAACGCCTGTGAATTGTGTGAAAGCATTCAAATGTCAGATGCTCTCTCTCTCTCTCTCTTTACCCTTCCCTCTCTCTCTCCCTATCCCTCACTCTCTTTGCAGTCGATGTCTGTTATTCATTAAAGACTATCTGAAAATCGCTGAGAATCTTTATGATAAATCTTCCCACTTACGTGTCCCGACAAATATCCACATCAGCAAAAGGAAACGCAAACAGGATAAACATTTGGTACAAATAAAAAAAAAAAAAAGAAAAGAAAGTACGCCAGTTCTTCTTCTTCTTCTTCTTCTTCTTCTTCTTCTTCATCATCATCATCATGAGCATCCTCCTTCTTTTTATTCTTCTTCTTCGTGGTCCTCCTCCTCCTTCTTCTTCATTTTCCTCCTCCTCCATATTTTTCTTCTTCTTTGTGATCCTCCTCTTCCTTGATCTTCTTCATGATCCCCCTTCTCATTCGTTCATGATCCTCCACCATATTATTATTATTATTATTCAGCGTGATCCTCCTCCTTTTCCTCCTACTTCATGAACCTCCTCCTCCTCATTATTATTATTCTTTGTAATCCCCCTCCTCCTTCTTCTTCATGATCCTCGTCCTGCTCCTCCTTCATGATCCTCCACCTCCTCATTCTTCTTCTTCTTTGTGATCTTCCTCCTTCTTCGTGATCCTTCTCGTCCTTCTTCTTCGTGATCCTCCTCCTCCCCTTTCGTGATCCTCCTCCCCCCTTCGTGATCCTCCTCCTCCTACTTCTTCATGATCCTCATCATCCTTATTTTTCTTCTTCTTTGTGAACCTCCTCCTCCTTCTTCTTCATGATCTTCCTTCTTATTATTCTTCTTGTTCTTCTTCATGATCCTCATCCTCCTCCTTCTTCTTCATGATACTCATCCTCTGTATTTTTCTTCTTATTATTATTCTTTGTGATCCTCCTTCTCCATCTTCATGATCCTTCTCCTCCTCATTCTTCTTCTTCTTCTTCATTACCCCCTTCCTCCTAATTTTTCTTCTTCTATGTGATCCTCCTCCTTCTTCTTCATGATCCTCCTTCTTCTCATTATTATTCTTTGTGATCCTCCTCCTCCCCCTTCTTCATGATCCTCCGCCTCCTCATTCTTCTTCTTCTTTTTCATGAACCTCCTACTCCTTTTTATTCTTCTTCTTTGTGATCCTCCTCCTTCTTCGTTATCATCCTCCGCGTCTTTCTTCTTCTTGATGATCCTCCTCCTCATTTTTCTTCTTCTTTTTGATCCTCCTTCTTATTTTAACCTTTATCGTGATCCTCCTCCTTCAACATTGATTTCGCGATTTGACTGAAAGAAAGACTGAATCGTCCAGAAATAGCATAACCTTTCAACTTGTGGAGAAGACCAGCATGCCAAACCTCGTCAACTACCTTCGAGACATCCAAAGCAACAGCCCGAGCTTACTTCTTTTCTAAAGCTTGATAGACTCTTTTTCGCAATAATCGTCAATACGTCAGCAGTTGACCTCGAGAAGCGAAAGACATATTGTTCATTAACTGATTTTTCAAAGAATTCTGTAAACTAAAGGTTCTGTATATTTAAAAAAAAAATGATAACTTTCAATTCAGTCATTATTTTGGTGACTCACTGTCGCTTGTTCTTTAAATTCCCACGATCGGTAACTAATAGCAATAACCCCCTAGTCACAGACTATACCTGGGTTTATTGTAGCCTATTTTATACCCGTGGTATAAGTTAGGCTAGATCAATTTATATCCTAGGATATGAAAACCGGTTAGGCCAGATTCGACCCTCTCCTTTTGCATATTATTGTCTTCATACATAAGAGTCGGAGTTACGACGGTTCATGAAGCGTCACACATCCGCAGAAATATCGTCCGTGAATTGCACAGTTCTCAGTTTTATTCCATTTCCTTTCTTTACACATAAGTAAAACTTTTGGATACCTATTGATTTTGCTTAGACAATAATACCTGATTACCGATGGATGAGTTCATATCAGCCATTATTATTATTATTATTAGTAGTAGTAGTAGTATTAGGCACTGTACCGGCGCCATCATATAACATACGAGTTAAGAAAAACAGTTCTTGATACTAATCGTAAAAGTAGGTATAAACTGACCTGGCGGCGTATAGTTTAGAATAGGTAACTCCACTAATTCGTTATAAATTTTTGATACCTAAGATTTAAAATGAATTTTAAAAAACGAAAAATCATTCTTGAAGATTTCATTTTAGCTTTAAATAGAAGCAAAATGATTAAATTTACTATTTTTAGGAAGTAAATGTTCTGGTGTATTTCAAATAAAAATTATGAAGATCGAAATCTCAACATTTTTCTGTATAGGTGTTTAAAAGAATTCTAAAACATTTTTGAAACTTTATCATTAAAAAAAATATGAAAACAGTTCTTGTAAAAATTCATTATTCATAGAATTTTTTTTTCTTCAGACTATAATGTCGTTAATATATATTATTTAAAGAAGCAATTAAAATCTTATCTAATTAAATAATTAGATAGTTTTATTGCAGTTATTATTTTACGAATTGGTGCAGATTTTAGAAAAGTTAATAGTAGTTATGAAAAAATAAAACAACAAAAAAACTGATGATTTACATTCTCCAATGTGTTCTGCTTTTAACATCCAGTGGCGCTTTTAAATTCTAGAAAATTTATGAAATTAATTAAGTGGGGTGGTTAACAGATGTAAAAAAATAGTACCAAGATTTTCTAAAAATAATATTTTCAAAAATAAATTCATTCATTTGTGAATAAGTCCTAAAAGTTGCATTAAAACTCGACAATTATTTGATTTTTTCGAAAATTTTATAATTAATGTGTTTTTCTTCTTGCAGTTTTTCCCCGAAAAAGTGGAAGTACCTACTTTAAAGTAGGTTATTTGTAACTGCCCATATTATTAGGGGGTTTAAAAACTAACTTAGGTAGATATTGTTTAGTTTTATTCTAAGATATTTCATATCTGGGGTTATGATAATATACAATAGGCCAGTTTATATATCCAGAGATAAAAAAGGGTCTTGGTTATAAACACCCCGATTCTTCCCACCCCTGCAAGAAGATGTATATTATTGTTTTTATTATTCCCCAGGTATGAAGTAAGCTAGACCTTATCATACCCCGGATGTTATTTGGGACTAGTCTAATCTATAACCGGGTATATTTTGGTGTTGAGTTCATCTGGACTGCCAAACCAGCAGAAAGACTGAAGCCGAAACATACTCTAGGATTTTGACTTTTGTTCTTGAAGTTGTTTTCTGCTCTAGCTGAGGTTTGCTTAACGTGAAATGTGGATTACTTCTTTAAGAACTGTTAAATTTATCATTTTATTTTTGTGTTCTCTTTGAAAGTTTATAAACTTTTGCATATTTCAGTTTTCTTATATTTTTGTATTCATGTTTTTATTTGTTCACTTTCTTTAAATTTTCTTTTCTTTATAGCATTTCCTATTTTGCCTTTAACTCCACGTCCCGATTTTATTCCGTTTTTCGTATTTGTTTAATTGTTGTTTGTAAACTTTACTCGTTTTTAGTTTTAGTTTTTTCCCCTTTTTCCGAGTTATTGTTAACCGATTTTCTTTCTAATTTTATTTTTTGGTTGCATTAAAAATAGTTGTAAATAAGACAAACTTTCATTTGTTTTTCCGTGGTGGTTTTGAGCCATCATGGCCGACGATTTGCATTCACCATCGGCGGTGTTACCGCCTAAAACTGCCTGGTCTGAAAAAAGGGCGAGGAAAAATATGCGGCGTCAATCGAAGAGGAAAATTTGAGGAATCTTTTAAATGTAACGAGTTCCTCACCCTCCCCGAGGCTTGGAAAGCCATGAATACTCGTATAGCATCCCTACTGACCACCGATGTAAAGAGTCGGAAATTAATTCGGGTTAGCAAGGAAACCATGGAAGAGGACTTAAAGAGCCAGAATATTAGTCCAAAAGTATTAGCCAGGAGGTCCAATGCTATGTGGGACAATCTCCTGGCTACCTAGCAGAAAGTGAAACAGCTGACCGGAAGTGCCTTAAATGCTAATTCCGTAAGACTACAGACGGAATACATGGGCACCTGGAGGACAAGAATCACTGTTCATGGGGTGCCCGAGGATATCTACGAAGACTGCATGGGGGACCATATTTTCAAAATACGACGAAGTGGAGGAAGTTAATGCCATCATAAGTAAATCTTGCATCGCCGCCGGAGATATGCTATTACAAGTCACATTGACTCACAAAAGTTTCGGGGAAATCCCAAACATTTTGATGTGCAAAGAAAAAAAGATGTTGGTGGTAATGGAGCGGCGGCACATAGCCAAAGAGTGCCTCGCTAAGAATACTCAACCTCCACCTCCACCAAAGCAGCAACCACCACCACAGGAGTGACCAAGGGAAGTGCATTAGAAAAGCAAAAGAAGCCATAAAAGGAGGAGAAACGTAAGAAGGCACTACAACAAAAGCAGCCGTAAAAACAACTGCAACAAAAACATCATCAACAGCAACAGCAACAGCAATAACAACAAAGGAAGTAGCAGCAAACCGACGCCACGGTAGAGGGGGACGGAATGCTTCCACCTCGTCTATCATCGTTGAAGAAGAGGAGGAGGAAGACGAGCCGACACAAAAGCACTTCGGGTGAAGTAGGGCAGATAGGAACATCCAGGTCCCTATCCGTCCCTGCTCTCCCTAAAGAAACTGTCGCCGTAACAAAAGCAAAGAACCTCCCTTCTTCCCCTTCCCGTGCTTTTCTCTCTGCACTTCTACACCCACACACACGTCCACTTCTTCCCCGCCCCACCAGCCAAAGACAAAGACTTTTGTGTTCTGCCAGGAGTCTGTCCACGACCGGATCTCCAAAGGTGTTGGGCGGGATTTAGATGACTATAGACTCATAACTCTGCTAAACAAAGATTTGGGCCAAGATCCTGACGGAGCGTTTGCACTCAGTTACAGAGACTGTGTTGGGATATGAGCGGACTTGTGCTGTGAAGGGCCGAACAATTCCGACTTCTGTCACTGGATTAGCCTCCTGTACCGCTCCCTGTGATACCGGTGAATTGGAAGCTGTCTGTCGATTTTGCGCTGTCTCGGTCGGTTCATCAAGGTTGTCCACTGTCGTTCCTACTTTACGCTTTAGCATTGAAGCCTCTCCTTCGCCGGCTAAGGGACAGGGCTTGCCGTCCGGCCATACGTGAAATCACTGTCCCTTGTGGAGCTAGAACCAAGATTTCCGCGTACGCCAATGACGTATCTAATTTCGTATCGTCCCGCAGCGTCGTTGAGCTGGTACAGAAGGCGCTTGAACGGTACGAAAACATGACAGAGACCAAGATTAACTTTGACAAGTCTTCCGGCTTGCGGTTAGGTGCCTGGAAGGGGGCCGATGTTCCTGCGCACTGGTTGGACGGATGGTCCTATCCGCATTCTCGGAGTGTGGTTTGGATCAGACCTCCAGCTGGAGAAAAACTGGTCAGAAGTACAAAAATCGGCGCGGCGGTTCGGACTTCGCTTCGCAGGAGGTTGTCAAAGAAAGGCAGGGCTGAGGCGTGTGCCACTTACGTCTTTCCTCTAGTCTTTTATCGCTTCTCTGTACTTCCTCACTATAAGCGGCATAAGAAGGCAATCGAGCGCTTGTTATCCTCCGATTTGTGTAAGGGAAGCAAGCATCAAGTCTGTGGACAACGTCCGTGTCATGGGGTGCTGGGAATGTCGCCCATGGAGAGTCACAAACTCGCCTCGAGGCTGTCTTTACTATGCCGCGCATTAACAGGGGATACGATTTTGATGCGCTCCCTTTCTTTACTATCTCTCTTCCTATTTCGTGGGTTGAGCGCCGTCGTAATCCCCGGGATCAATCGAGTTACTTCGCGAATGCCGATCTGCCTTGAGAGTCATTCCTCAATCCAATGACCTTTCTCGGCCTAGGAGAGTTTTTAACGTGGAATAGTGGAAGGGGTCGTGAAGGATCCACTACGTGACCGGCTCGGCTTGTCGGCGGAAGAGTTTCACTCGTTTTGATCTTGGGCGCCAGCGGCTGATTACCTCAGAAACACTGAGTTTTTGCTTACCTGGCGACTGGTTCGAAATAGGATATCTCACGATGACAAGGCCTTCATATGGGGTTTGGCGGATTTGCCAGACTGTGAACGATGTGATCTTGGCTTAGAAGAAACGGCTTCACACGCCTTCTATCATTGTCCTAGGGTCCACCCCCTATGGGACAATTTCGGCGAGTTGACGGCCCGTATCGCTCTCGAAATGACAATATGCCTCCCCCATATTCTAGGGTGAAACAGGTGTTACTTCTATCGCTGATAGCCACGGCTAGAATGTTGATTTGGACGTCGCGACAGGAGGAAGTCTTGCGAGACAGCCGTCTTTCTCATCAGGATCTGATCCACTTCTTTGAGCATCAGCTCAAATGAAGATTAGACCTGATAGAAAACGGTTGGTTTCGAAAGATTTCAGCGAAAGGTGGGTGACAGAGGTGAGCTTGGTTCGTGTGAACGGGGCTAGCCTTGATTTTCTTTTTTTAGGTCAACCTAAGTCACATCGGGGTGGTTTCCTGTGAAGCCCTCCTCTGGTTAGGATAGACAAGTTTTGTGTCCCTAGTTAATGTGAATAACCTGTTCCCGTCTGCACCTTTGGTTATGATCCAAGTTGATATTCCCAACATCCCCAGTTAGTTTTTGGTCCCCTATTTTCATCTCGACTAGGTCAGTTTTCTTCCCTCCCCATGCCCGTATATATTTTCTCCTTTCCCCGTCCCTTCGCGAGAGAGCCTCTTGATTTTGTCCAATAGGCAGAATACAATGGCCTCTCTTTTGAGAGTTGGACGGGTTCAACTAACATCAGGTATCTTTATTTTATTTGTTTTGATATTTAGTTTGTTTTTGGGTTCATCCTCCAACCTCTCAATGTAAATCATCCATAGATTTTTATGTATAAAATTTTTATGACATGACATTTTTATGTCATGGTATGCGTTTTTTAGGTTCCCTGAGAGGATGCGGTATTATAGTATATGGAGGATTGATTAGTGACGGATGAGTTCTTGTGGTGAATGTGCAAACTGTAATGAGTGAATGGGTCGTGAATCGGATAAGCTAGGTATAAGATATTGAAGACCAGCCTCAAGCCATTTCCCCCTTTTTTCGGCCTTGTGTCACAATTGTATTTTTTACAATAAATATCAACCGACAGAAATACTTGACGATCATAGATTGGCAGCTGACCTCATTTCTGATTTAACACTAGCTTCCTAGTAGGGAAAAAATGGCTGGTTACTTCAATTCCTCGAAAACCATACTGGTTACATTCCATAACTGCCGATCAGAACTGCAGTCACGATGAACGGATGTCCCCTCAAGGAGGCACCGTGCATTGAGAGGATATCGGCCCTCAAAATCACCCCCGACCTCAAGTAGAACATATACGATCCATCGCTAAAGATGTATCTATCGCTATCCTCTACCTTTTATAAGATCAGATCAGCTCGAAAATGGATTACTATTACCATATCTGCCCAGACCTCACTTTTCAGTCTTGATAGAGTTCAAAAGCTTCTCCGTGTACTTGTTGTGTACAGCATTCCTCCCACGAACCACTTCTCTGTGATGACCATAACTTTCCCAAATTTTCTCTCCTTTGTTGCCCTTATCAATTTGTTCTTTCCTTTTGCTAATCTATTCACGGAAGCTCATCAGGTAAATGACTTGAAACCCACCCTCTTATTTCCTGCCCTCAGTATACTATATGAGGATTAAATTTCCCAAGTCTCCCTCCCTTCCTCATATGTCCAAGGAATTTCAGTAATCTCATATATATATATATATATATATATATATATATATATATATAGACGCAGCATCCGTCAGGCGTAAACTAAACTTTAATTAAATATATATATATATATATATATATATATATATATGAAGAAATATAGTCTTAAGGTGTGCTATATTTATGGGATAAAGTGCTCAATATCAGAGATAGAGCGTGTGTAAATATAAAAGTGAACATAGAAGTCAACACTCAGAGGAGACAGTCTGTTTCATGCTATATGCAATCATCAGGCCACATGTGCTATTATTTTTCTCGGCTATTTATATATATACGGGTCAGTGGTGCATTGTGGGAAGTCTATTATGGCGGTTGTTTTACCGGAAGTCGTTTATTTATTTATTTGGGTTAAATTATTTTGCTCGTTTTTATTTTTTGTTTCTTATTTTATTTATTCATTTATTTTTAATCGATGTTTTTATTAACGTAGTAAAAATTTGTTTATGTCACTTATTTAATAGTTTTGTTTTGGTTTGAGAATTTAATTAAAGCAATTTATTTGATTTTGGGGTTGATTGTTGTAGTTTATTCTCACTATTATTTTGGCAGGAACAGTTTTTAATTTGTGTTTATTTGAGTTGATTATTTTTATTTGTTTTTTCTAACGTTAACTTTATCGGGATTGGTTTGTTTATTTATTTACCTCGATGAATTTAGGTTAATTTATTTTACTTGTATAGTTTCTCTTTTTCGGTTTTTTCGATTTTTAAGTAACGTAGTATTTATTTATCTATCATTATTATTATTTTTTTTTTATCGTTATAATTATTTTTTTCGTCCGATTTTTTTGGTTCGATTTTTTAGTCTAACTAATATTTTGGTCATAATGGTTTGCTAATTTGTTTATTATTTACTTCATTTATTTGGGTTCGTTTTTTTTTGTTATTATTATTATTCTTTTTCTTCTCTTCTAACAGGTGTGATTTGGTAATTTGTTTGGATTAATTAATTTACCTTATTTTATTGTTATTTTGTTTATTTGTTTTTATTTTGTTTGTTTTTTCGCTTTCAATTTTTTACGTTACGTAGTAAAAATTTGTTTTCATGTCTGCATTTTGAGATGAGCTCGGATCTTTTATTTAATAATTTATTTTGGTCTGGGAAAGTAATGATAGCTATTTTTTCCTCCAAGCAAAGTTTGCAAGTTTTTGATTGATGGTTGATGGTTGTCTTCGAAATAAAATGATCTTGACGAGCATCTGCACTACGTGACCGTCCAGAAACAGGTCTACAACTGTAGGAATGTTAATTTGACCCCGTAGCCAACACTAAGGCACTATCGACGTGTTATGTCCAACATGAGCATCTGTTATTCGAAATGATCTTCACCACCCGGAAACCGAATCCTTTCAAATGACTCTGATTTAGAAGTAGCACGCGTTTTATTGGGTTTGATACGTGTTTGCACTGAAACTTATCGCAGCTTGCATCATAAACTAAAGTTCATATATAGATAATGCACTGATATGAGTGTTAGTACATCACAAGAACTGCACTGGTCCCCAGGAATTCTAGAATGCAATCATTTCGCAGTCTTCCTCCCATTAGGAATATATTTTTCTGACAGTTCATTTACTTTTAAAGAATTATTCAATGGTAGAATTGCAGAAAACATCAAAGTAAATAACGCTTTTACAATTGTAGAACTGTGAAAAATGAAATTTCCTTTCAAAATTGATCTAGTTTGACCGTTAATCATTAAAAAAAAAAATTTACAGTTTTCAGTAATCGAACAACCAATTTTACAAAAAATCACTTAAGATTCAAAATTTTTCTCCTAATTTCTGAACGCCAAATTCCCGTTTCAAAAACCGTTTGAAACTGGAAAACTCGAGAACTAAGGCAGGATATTGAAAATTTGTTGAATCAGTAAACACTTGCTAGACCAATTGTTTCTCTGATGTTGTGCCATAAATTAGTCTGGGAAATTTTAGCGCCTTTTCGCGGTACAAAGAACACTGATTTGGAAATTCTAACAAAAATTGAGATAATTGTCGGATTTTAATGAAATTATTAGGTTGGTGCAAAAATAATGACGTAATAATGTCGTTTTTTGACGTTAAAAAATACGTCAAAAAACGACATTATTACGTCATTATTTTTACACCAACCTAATATATGGAAAATATTTGTTTTCGCAAAAAAGTTTGTAAAAATATTGTTTTTTACATCTGTTAAGTCCCATTTTTTAATATTTTAAAATTTCGAGAATGTTTTTTTCTTTATCGCTAAAGTATCTAATATTAGTCATAAGGACAAGTATGCAGTGAATTTAAGAAAAAAAATTTAATAATGAATTTTTGCAAGAATTGTTTTCATTTTGTAAAATTTTGATTAGAATAATTTAATTTTAAATCTTTTAAAATTCTGTATTATTATGAGTGTATTTTGTAAACATGAATGAAAAGCCGTCTGCAATTCAACGACCACCAATATTTAGAAAGAATTTTGAAATTGTGTGCATAAACGTGTTGGTTTTGTAAATATGGATGTCCAAACGTGACATCAGAAAATAAGAACGGTAGCTATAGTAAAGTTAAAATTTATTGTTAATTTATAATCTTTCCTCAATCAGCGTCTTCGTAAGTTAGACTATAAAACCAAAGTACGTAAAACTCAATAAAATATTATAATATTTTCTTAAAGTCTTCATGTTATATTATTCAATTGTTACGATTATGTCGCCATTAGAAAAAATCCCTAACATAAGCCAGTCTTCCCCATATAAAGTTTTCAAAAATTATATTTCATTTAAAAAAATTTTTTTTTTAATGAAGAGAATTACGTTGAGATGAAAGATTTGTCAATATGAACGATTTTAGCGTTTTTAGTGATACCAAAAAAACTCGTTCCAATCAATGTAAATTCAGTTTAAAATACAAAAATGTATTTTTCTTATTCGAAGTATGAAATGTAATCTATTAGCTTAAAGTTAAAATAAAAGCCTCAAGAAATCTTTTTATCATTTTTACAAATGCATTTTAAACATCGTGTATCTTTTTTCATTGGAGGTACCTATATATAGTAAAAATCACATCTTACATACAACTTAGACCAACACATTTAAACTTTGTTTTCACAACTTGTTACATATAATTCAAATAAAGATTATTTATAACCCCCACTATGGGTTAAATAGTTGAGCAGACTGGAATCTTTAGAGTTACCAAAAAGAAAAAAAAAAGGTTTAAGTTGAAGAATAATGGAAGTGTAGAATAAAAAAAGAAGAAAAAGGACAAGAACAAGGAAAAAGAAACGCATAGAAAAAGAGAGAGAAGACGATAAAGAAAGTGAAGAAGATAAAGAAAGTGAAGAAGATAAAGAAAGAGAAGAAGATAAAGAAAGTGAAGAAGATAAAGGAAGAGAGGAAGATAAAGAAAGAGAAGATGCAATGAGAGAAATAGAAAGCAAAATCAAAAAAAGGAAATAAAGAAACGCATAAAACAGAAAAAAAAGAAATAGAAAAGAAAAGGATAGAAAATATAAAAACTGGGGAGAAAAAAAAAAGAAATTTTGTTCTTTCCCGACCGTAAAAGTTTGACGTGTTTTTGACGTAGGTAGTCAGACTGCTTTTTTTTTATTTTAGTGTCTGTTGAAATTTTTACCTGAAGGCAATTAAATGCCTGCTACACATTTTTATGATCACTTTGATCTCAACGGACACAGAATGATAAAAGCCTCGACTTCCCCACGACTCAACGTATCTTTAGGATTAGTTAAATTACACCAACTCCCACCGCTATCAAAAACTACACATTACAACCCTGGTGATGAGTGGTCGAATATACTGGAGTTGAAAACACCGGTAAAGATAAAAGAAGAGTTTATTTATTTATTTATTTTTTATTAATGAATTTGATGAAATTTGTCGTTCCTAAGTTTCTCCTTGAAGTGTAGTTTAGAAAGGTGTAAAATATTGAACTGAGTGTCTGGGTGATTAAAATGCAAAACGACATTTTTCATCTACATTTCTTGTTGGATCCTGTCTTTATTCCTTCCTGCGTATGTATTTCACGAATTCCAGCCATCTTCAGAAAGAAAAAGAAAATAATATTTATTTTATTTATTGGGTTGTTCGAAAAATAATGTTCGATTTTAGAATCCAGATTTATTCCTAAATGAATCTGCTTGAACAGTGTTTAAATACGTCAAACTAAGAACATTGAGTATCTAGACATTTAGGCCATCGACTTACAAGGTTACTTACGATTGGCGATAAAAATCTAAAGACCTGTCTATATTTCTGTAATGAGGTATTGTAATTATTTACACTATTTACATTATTCGGAGTTTTGTCCTCATTTTTATTGTCATGTTGTGGTCAAAAGAAATGAGCAACTCTGTTTTGGGACGTAATTTCATGATTGGACGTTTCTTCCCTCTACACCGGTTTCTTGGTCTTTTTAATTGTTCTCTTCCCTGTATCCATTTCGTCGTTTGCATCTCCTGTCACAATTGTACGTACAGTAAGATGTACCCTGACAGAAGATTTCTCTCATCTCCACGATGGTCTATACTTATAATAGGGAATCACCAATCATTCACCCAGATGATAGACATACTAGACATTCGGGCACCTCAGAATGGAACACCAATACACCCGGATGTCCCTCCTTGATTCGGTCCAACCACGCTAATCTTATACACAGTTGCTAATGAACCAATTTCTTGTGGGGCAACAAAGACGTGTCTCTTTTGTCGGGAAGGCGTACTCGTCTTCTCTCAAATCGAAGTCCTACATGCCAGACAATGACGAACTCTCGTCGAGAATAAAGCAAGTCCTGTTCAACATTTCTGCTATTCGACTGCGGTTGTGGTTCACTATGACAGCCGCACATACTCACGATATTTCGACCGTTGTACGCTCCAGCCTTCTGCAGGTGGTATACGTTGGAATATCGAACCGAACCCTTTATTTAGTCCACGATGTAGAGTGATGATGTAAAAGTGTCTTAACCCAAAGAGTTGTAAGTTCAATACCTGGCCACAGCAGAGGGAACTAAATCTCGGAGAGTTGTAAAGGTAAAATTGACACTGAGATATCCAAAAAGGCATGGCATGTGGAATTAGATCAATCTATCCCCGTGGAGTAAATGAAAGGTTAGGTTCGAAATTCAAAAAAAATATCACCTAAAGATGTCCGGAGAGTTCAACGGCCGAAACGTTGTGAATACGGCAGTAAAGATGAGGACAATAGTCTCAATAATGTAAATAGTTTAAATAAATAAATAAATAAAAAGATTTGAACGCCAAGATTTATGCTTATTCTTCGCAATAGAATGCCTTTTGGTTGAAAAGCTGTCAAGCTACTTGAAAAAGTCGTAAACAGTGGACGAGTGACGACCAGGGTAAAATGTTGGATTTGGCAAATTCTCGTGTCCCATGTCGGTGAACTTCTGCATTGTCATCCTGGCAACATGTGGCCAAGTATTGTCGATTAATCAGTACTGGTCGCATTTTGCTCAACTGAATGTGCATTTCGTCCAGTTGCTACCAGTAAAACTCGACAGTGATGTTCATGTGGCGGACTTCACCACATTAATTTAACTTTAGATCAGGAAACAAAACTGACGTGAAAAAGGATAAACAAAAGACATCATTACACATAAAATATATATTTAAGAAGATATACAAGGATGTGAAAGGAAGCATGAATTGAGTAGGAAAAAAGGTTGAATAAAACAAGAATTGTCTCTCTCTAACTATTATTTTGTGTTCCATAGTTCACTGAAAGAAAGTTTGTGATAGTTTCTTGTAATAAATGTTCTCAACAGTTTTGCTGTTTAAGAAAAGATTATGTGAGTATAAGGAATGTTCAGCATGTGAGTGGTGGTGTGAGTGAGAAGATTGGCGCATGGTTTCAGCTGTCGTGGATTCGTTTGGCAGTTGAAATCTCACTAATTATTTAAGAATATTTCTTGCTTATATAGGTGACCATAGGCTCCGAATCGCTGCACGGGAAGAGTTATTCTTGACCAATCAGCGAGCGATTTTTGGGGAGACTTAAGAAAGCTTCTGGGATCCGTTTCTCCCCAAAGTGCACAAAACTGACTACATGAAAATAGAGCGATTACAAAATTGTCGCATTGCTGCGATTTGTAAATAGTCTATAATAACTTAGTGGTGATTTATTAGCTAACGAATGCTTGTCGTTTTATGTGATTTGTATTTGTGTATGTATGTATGTATGTATGTGTGTGAGATGTAGATCGTCACACTCTGATTAGATTTCAAAAAGCTTTAATGGATACCAACAATGTGGAATCACCATAATCTTTTGGTGTAAGAGCGAAATCTATGTCACGGGGAGATAACTCGTATAAGATCATTTTATCTTCTCTTCTTCTTTTGATGCTGCTTGTTTCGTTTTCTGAACTTTGACATCTTTTTATGACATTTTACCCTACCAGAACAGGACTGGATTTAATACCGCTCGGTGATTAGACCCGCTTAACCAACGATTCCGTCCAAAGTCATATGGCTCGCGACTCTAAAATTAAGACGGGGAAACCAGTCGGAGTATATATATATATATATATATATATATATATATATATATATATATATATATATATATGTGTGTGTGTGTGTGTGTGTGTAAAATAAAGATTTTCTTACAAAAATTAAACAAAAATTGGTTATATGTAGCAGTTGAAATATTGTTTCAGTGGAATTAAAATGAACACAGTTATCTGAATTATAGATGGGATTGGGAAAGACAATGATAAAGAAAGGTAATGAGAGTGCGAAAGAAGGAGAGAAGAAGAAAGAGAAAGAAAGAGGGGGAATGAAAAACAGAAGGAAAAGGGGAGAGAGAAGGAGAAAGAGAAAGATAGAGAAAGAATATGAAACAAAAGGAAAGACAATGAGAAAGAGAAAGAAAGAGAGAATAAGAAAGAGAGAGAGAGAGAGAGAGACAGAAAACGAGAAACAGGAGAGAGAGAAAATGAGAAACAGCAGAGAAACGGAGAGAGAGAGAGAGAGAGAGAGAGAGAGAGAGAGAGAGAGAGAGAGAGCGAGAGAGAGAATTTGAAACAGGTGAGAGAGAGATAGACCACCGCATCTCCTGAAAAAAAGGAAACGTTTTTTTTGGAAGTAAACCAAATTTTTATTTGTAGCTTCCTCTATTGAATCTCGCATGAAGATCGACGATAAACAATGGATCACGTGACTTCTACACGTCACTACTCTACACTAGCTGATCACTTTGTGTGCATCGATAAAAAAAGATTTTTATTTTAAATAAATCTAATTAAAAATCTACGCCTTTGTATAATTTATTTTATTACTTCTCTTGCGTCACGCATTATTATCCACTTCATGGTTTTTTTTATCGATATATAAGATTGGAATAAACAGGTTTATTTACTGAATAATGCGCAGTAAAGATAAAAATTGTTTCATTCTGCGCAGGTGCAAAACATTGTGGCAGTCATGCATGAAATATTTCGTATTATCATTCCACAAATTAATGGCTACTTTGATAATCTGAAGCGTTAAAATGCGTCGTAAAGTTGACGACATAAGAGAACTGATTAAAAACTTAGAAAAACGTGCGCACAAACGTATTGATTATACAAATATATTAATAATATCATTATTAATAATTACTGTTTTCCTACTTTTGCAGTCTCCTTTATATGCTTAAAAACCAAAATTTCTAAGATATATTAATATTTAATTTATATGAACGTAAAATCGTGTGTGTTTCAGTTTATATTATTAATACATATTAAAGATATTGATATTATTTTGTTCGGTATGGTGTTAGGTTTATTATTGCAGGCACTATACGTCATAAATGAATATTTATAAATGAAGGAAAAATATTTAGGCCACAAGAACATACATTTGACTGACACATTTTCTCGCGTACGGGAATGAATTATTTTATTGTTTTTAACGTATTAATCCGCCCTTCTGAAATTCTATGACATTCATCAGTCAGTGATTTTGTTAACATTCATACATTTCAACTTTAACATTAATTGCATCAATATACCATTCCATTTAGTGTCTTAGAATCATTGTAGACAATAATTCGGTTTGTAGAATATGAACAAGAATTGTCTTCTATGAAGAAAGTTTTTGTTGTGACACGACCCCATTTAATATGTGTAGAATCTTAGAATAATTCATTGTATTTATCTTAAAAATCTCGTAAGATTTGAAGGAAACTATAATTTTACTACTATTTTTCTATTTTTTTTTTTTTTTCTATTTCTTCTATTTTACTATTTTTCACGATATTGTTCATATTCTACAAATATATTAACCCCGGAAAGTAATTCGTTATATGTTCTTAATTTCAAAGTCAATACTGTTTAAATAAAGAGGGAAATCTTCCATTCAATGTAACTACATTCATAACTAAAACTCTGAGAAATCAGTTTTCTTGTACTTCTTTGAGCAACTTTCTCGTTTCTCTTAGTGTTACTTAGATAAATATGGTGAATGGTGATTTTATACTTTTGTTCACCCAAAACGAAGCCCATGTGCCGCTCAAGGTAGAGGCTGTTGTATGGGTGTACAAGTAGGGTGTAACAGGTGCATATTATAAGATTATGTCGGATAGAAAACGGTTAATCCTAAACTTGAAGTGGTTACGGTTGTATTGAACGGGGAAGCATCCTCCCGTGAGTCTATTCCCAAAAGTAGCGGTTCTTGGGAAGGAGCTGTCCGAATGGAACTTCTTTCTTACAAATGGAATACAAAGGGAATAAGAATGATTAGATCCTGTATGTTGGCATGGCGGGGGTCCTAGCTGTGAAGGTCTGAACTGGTGCGACGAAAGAATCGTTTGAACCTTTGGCATTGAAAAAGTGATAGATTTCGAGAGTCTAGCAATGTTTCATCTGCGTGGAAAGGGTTGTAGGGTGGAAAACAATTAATCATCCACAAGGCTGCGTAAATAATTTTGAACTCGGTCAAGGATGGAAAGTGAGTATTGTCAGCTCCAGCGTAGATATGGCAGCAGGACGCCATTTTCGGTCTGATGCGTCGCTTTTAAAGGTAGAACTTGGCAAGAGGAGACAAGTACTTTCTGGAATGGTACAAGAAACCTTTTTTCCACATTTTATCGTATATACGTTTTCCACGCTTGTGTCTCAGTAGATGTTCCAAGCAAGGAGACTTCCTCCTTGAGTGTACAACGGTTCATTCGAACTGAGAAAACAAAGGGGTGGGAGGGTCTTCCCTGTGACGGTGAAACATTACTAGCTTTCAAGTTAATAGTTGCTTTCATGTTAATAGTTGCTTTCATGATATTAGACAATCATCTTCATCTGTAGAATTTTTCTCTGTTTATATTAAAAAAAATAGGAACCATTTTGATCTATTTCCCTTGCTTTCAGGTTTCTTAAAACCATTTTAAAATCTCTCTTGGTGACAATTTTGGCGGCCATGTTTTGTTCATATCTTAAGATTTTTGTATTTATTTTTATTGGCCTCAGATTTATATTCAAGTTTTTTTGCAATTTCTAAAATAGTCTTTCCATCATTTAATAATTAGAAAATCTTGTTTCTATTTTAAGATTTTATCTGTTTTATTATACATAAATATCAATAACTTTACTATTATATATATTTATTTACAATATGCGGAAAATCGCCCGAGATGCATAAGAAAATCTTACCCTCCTCCAATAAGTCAATGCAAATATTTGAGATAAAAACAGCTACTATACACTGAAATCGATATGCTATATTTAGCGTATACGGAAAATTTGAATATTTCTTCATTAATAGGACTTTTATTGTAAAAATATTGATTAGCTGATAAAATATAACGTAATATATACATACATACATACATGCATACATATATATATATATATATATATATATATAGAGAGAGAGAGAGAGAGATAGATAGATAGATAGATAGATAGATAGATAGATAGATAGATAGATATAGATATGTATGTATGTGTGTGTGTGTGCGTGTGTAAATTATTTTCAAATAGTGTGAATCTGTAAAGAAAGAAAATGAATAAAAAGACAAGAGGAAAAACTATTCGTAGCCGACACGTTTCGTTTTGACGGACTTTATCTAGGCAAATTTATATATATATATATATATATATATATATATATATATATATGTGTGTGTGTGTGTGTGTGTGTGTGTGTGTGTGTGTGTGTGTGTTCACAATGTGTGTGCGTGCGTGCGTTGTCTTTTTTCTTCGCAACGAAAACATCAAGCATTAATCTTATTGGATTAAGGGATTATCTTAATCTTAAAACGGTGAGCAGAGATTAAATCTGAGAAACTCGAAAGGGGGGAAAAGCACTAAGTAGCCTTCTTAATTAATAAGGAACGCGTTACGGACGAAAAATCGGCTGCAGCCGGCGGTGAGATGGTGATTTTTTTTCTAAGAATGGTTGCTGGTGTGGATGGTGGTCGAGCGGATGTTGAGCGAATGTTGCGCCGGTGACGATTGTCTCAGATGAAAATGGTAATTTGAGCTTTGAAGGAGATTCAAAGACAAAGCACTGAATATAACGATGCAGCAGAGATTAGCATGATTCTGAAGACGATAGAATTTGGTTCGTTGCTGAAAGAGATGAGGAGAGTTCGCTCTCTTGTGCCAACACCTCTCGTTGAAGACCAGATATAGAGAATTTCGAATGTTAAATAAAGGCAGCATCTTATTAGGCTGGTGCAAAAATAATGTCGTTTTCTCACATAGTAACATATGTGAGAAAACGAAAATTTGTTAGTCAGCAAACATGGATAAAAATGCTCGCTATAAAACGGAGTAACGAAAGGACGATTTTTCACAAGACACTGCTTTTTTAACGACCTTAACTCTTCGGTAATGTTTGTATTAGGTTGGTGCAAAAATATTGTCGTTTTTTGACGATTTTTTTTATTATCGTTCACCCATTTATCCAACTTTTTTTACTTCCCTATTTGCTTTAAATGGCGAACGACTGTTGAGTGGTTGACCTCGAGTTCAACAGCAACTTCTCGTGTGGTTTTGCGAGGATCGGCTTCAATTAAAGCTTTCAAATATTCGTTATCAACCGCAGTCGGCCGGCCGCGACCGTCTTCATCTTCGAGGCTCTCGTCACCATTGCGAAATTTCTTGAACCACCGTTGTGCCACACGTTCGTTAGTGGTTCTTGGGCCAAACGCATCATTGATATCACGAGCTGTCTCGGCAGCTTTTCGGCCTAGTTTGAACTGGAACAAGAAAATCGTGCGGATTTGAATTTTGTCCATGCTGTCGAAAAGCCTGCAAAAAAATGAATGAAGAGATTGAGAACGGTAACGAATAACACGATTCGATAGAACGAAAAACGCAATTCAAAATGATATATAACATGGCTATATATATCAATGAATTAATTCAGAAATCATATATAAAAGTAACACATGTGAGAAAACGACATTATTTTTGCACCAACCTAATAAATAAAATTGGCAGAAAGCCTAAATATGAATTTTTACATTTGTTTTTATTCTTGAGAAGTTTCAATAAAAATATTAAAAACTATTTATTTATTAAATTGTTTATTTACAAGAATAATTTTATATTTGCAACATTCTAAAAATTAATTAGAACTAATGCAATGCAATATTAGTCATTTGCAGTTTAAGACTCGCGCTAAGTATCTAATAAAAAATTCCCGAATATTTACATTTAGGTGTAAATTTACATTCGTAAATCGAAAATAAGAAAGACATTTTGCTAAAATTTACCGTTTGGGAATTATCAGGAATAAAACTTCGGACTCTTTTAGTTATTCTATTTCCTTATTTATTCTGATACTTGACCACGCCAAGCTAAGAACATAAACACACATACACATACACATGCACGCACATGCACGCACATACACGCACATGGAACTGAGTCTCTATTGCGTGGTTTGTATATAACTCTATCCATGGTCTCTGCTATCATCTCTAAACTGGATTCTCTCAAATCATATGGAGTTGATGGTATCAAAAGTCCTCAAGAAAGGGACCCCTGAACTGGCTCCTATTCTCTTTGAACTTTACAATAAATGTCTGGTTACTTCTTGTTTTCTGTTGGAAATCCTCTTCTGTAGTTTTAGTCTTTAAAGATTAAGGGGAATTATATGATCTTCTAATTATTAGTTTTCTACCATATTTTGGCAAATTACTACAGGCTCTAATCAACTCTGAATTGGTTAATTAATTATCTCACCTCGTAGTGTCTTCTTTCAAATAAGCAATATGACTTTCATTTCTCTAGAGCAACTACTGATGTATTATCATGTTTTAGATAAGAATGGATGTATACACAAAAGCCGTAATATGATGTGTATGTAACAGTTGTAAAAGGCTGTATATGTAATAGTCGTAACGTCTGTTATGATACTGGTGGACTTTGCGAATAATTTTCTAGAGAAAAATAATGAAGCACCGTTTATTTGTACAAATCGCCGCTTTAAATATTAGCTTTGAAAAAAAATATATCCGTGAAATTAAATTCTAGTTGTTCCGTGATTCTTTTGCTTGATCTGCAAGTGTTTATATTTCTGTGACGTGTTCTGACTTTATTTGCTAAGGAAATGAATAGCAGCCTGTTCAACGTGGGACTTTTATTTTATTTTTCTAGTAATAAAGTCCGGGGTTGTTTATCGCTTGTCCTGCAACGAAGAAGAGTTATTAAAGTACAGTGATGTCTCTTATTTCGTCTCATAATTCCGATGATCATCAATAAAATGAGATACATTTTAATATACAAAAAAAAAAAATGGCCGCGATGAAGACTGTAGTGTTCATTGTAAAGAGCTGTTTTCGGGTGTAACAAAATGTAAAATGAGAAAGTACGTGTAAAAATGAAAAATTTTACACTAAAATCGGTTGTTAAATATTGAATATATTAAGTTGGTGCAAAAATAATGTCGTTTTCTCACATAAAGTTGAACGTCAAAAAACGACATTATTTTTGCCCCAACCTAATAATATCTGAAGAACGGAGAGCCCAACGGACGAATCGGCCGCACCCACTTTCTTCTTTAAATCAATAATCTGCTTTAGAACATTCTCAGATGGTTAGTAAATATCTATGAAGATGATAGCGCAGTTTATGGGTACACGTACAAAGATTTAGATGACAAGCACCTGGAAGCCGGCCTAGTTCTAATTTGATCGATCTCCAATTTGATCGGGCAAAAATCTGATCTAGCTCCAATCTGATCGTGCCCTAAACTGATCGAAATCTAATCTGATCACGTTCCGATCAAGCTCTAATCTGATCGAGCTCTTATTTGATCGAGCTCCAATCTGAGGAAACTCGATCTGATCACGTTCCGATCGAACTCCAATCAGATCGAACTCTAATGTGATCACTTCAATCTGATCGAGCTCTAAATTGATCTGATTGAGCTATATCCTGACCGAGCAACAATCTGATCGAGCTACAATCTGATCGAGCTCTAATTTGATCGGGTTCCAATCTGTTCGAGCTCCAATCTGATTGATCTCTAATCTGATTATTCGCAACGTCGTACGCCCGCCCCGCCTGGCCTCGCTACTTCGGTGAAAAATATTCTAACGATCTACATTCCCTAGTTTTTCTAGTTAAGATTTTCACAGTTAAGACCCGATATACAGACGGGGGAAAATTATCGTCATTCTCTTCGTATTCCATTGGTAAGAAGGAAGTTCCATAAGAACAACTTGTTGCCAAGAGCTGCTACTTTGTTTAACATACTCCCGAGAGGATGCTTTTTTGACCATTACAATCTTAATCTATTCAAATCTAAGGTCAACCGTTATCTATCCTATATATCGTCATAAACTAAAAGTTTTAATGTCCATAAAGCAATCATTTTTATTATCATTTTACAATGAGCGAATTTACAATACGAGATGACTGACCCCAGGTGTCAACAAGGAACAGTTGTCCCCTAAACAGTGAACGGTGATCGCGACTTTGCCCTGCTTAGTGAACATTTGCAGTCATTCACAGATACCATTATCGCATTATAAATGTGCAACACCAACAGGATAAGGTTGGGTCAAGGTTGCGCAGAATTACTTTGAGAGGCATTCTTCCGATATCTGACGAATGGAGTGCACATTATATTTCCCTAAAATTAGCCTAATCGAACATTTATGGGATATGCTGAAAATATCGATTGACATGGAAGATCCGGCATCTGTTAATATCAGATATCTGTGGATCTACAAATATCAGATATCTGTGGAAACGAGATGGCACAAAATCGACTTCATTGAAACAGAAGGGATATGACATGATATGAGGCATCTATCCCATAACTTTTATCACGTTAGTATATATATATATATATCACGCCCCATAGTTTTAAAATTATTTCTAGCATACCATATATATATATATATATATATATATATATATATATATATATAGATATATATATAGATATATATATAGATATATATTATTATTATTATTATTATTATTATTATTGTTGTTGTTGTTATAAGAGATTATAATAAAAACATGTTGAAATCGCAACACAAAAGCTGTCATGTTTCAATACTATGATTGTACTTCTTCAGGCGATTATAAAAAACTGGTGATTAAATGATTTTTTCCCTAAAAATCATTTAATCACTTATTATGATATAATACCATTGCTTAAATAGACAAAACTTGTCTATATTATTTAATGAAACATGCATTAATGAAAAAATTGCTGCCTAAATATACACAATTTATATATATATATATATATATATATATATATATATATATATATATATATATATATATATTTACTATTCAATTATCATGCTGACTCACAAGTGTTCTACTTCGGAAACTACTGAGAAAACTAAGTCTCAAGCACTTTTACAATGACAATTTTCCCAAGAATATGAAACGTACCAATTGTTGTATTTCTATTCTACAATATTTTGACCATGAAGTCTCACTATGGCTTAACTTCTAAGGATGCTCATTTTTTTTAGGTCGATAGGCACAGAAACTCCAATAACACTACATAATGTAAGAAATAAATTGGGGAAAGACATTCATAATATCTCAAGCATTTTTTTTGTAATCATTTACTTATTTTTTTCTTTTCGCTTTTGCTTTTCTCCTTTGACATTATCGTCATCGTATCTTCCACCAGCGTACGCCATCAGGTCGTCTTCCGTCACAAACTGGTACCACAATTCTAGCCTCTTTTCTATCCAGCGACGCCATTAAAGTGATACAACCGCCCTGTTCCCATTAACCTGTAAAGCTATTTTCTTATTTTTCTTTCCTCTTCAATCAATACAGAAATATTTTCTTTCGTTTTTATCATACTGGTGGCTAGGGAGGAAGTGGGGATGAATTGAAGAGGGTGGTTCTCGACGGAGTGCCGAGAGGAATGCATAATTTGCCGCCTATATAAATCCGAGTTTCTTTGGCAAGGATTAAATAAAATTCTAATCCGGGACCAGGGGATTATCTTTCACACCGCGAACAAGCGGCGTGGAAAACATTTGACGCAAAATCCGGTTGCGACAGCCGAAATGCAATCATTCGATTTTTATAATGGGAAATATAAAAGCTTCAATTGCAATCAAGTATTGATCTCTCTCTCTCTCTCTCTCTCTCTCTCTGTGTCTCCCACTCTTTTAATTTGCCTCTCTCCATATTGCTCTCTCTCTTTCTCACTCTCTATCTTGTTCTATCTTTCTCTCTCTTTCTCAATCTCTCAATCTTTTAATTTGCATCTCTGCATTTTGCTCTCTCTCTCTCACTCTCTATCTCACTCTCTATCTTGTTCTCTCTTTCTCTCTCTTTCTCAATTTCTCACTCTTTTAATTTGCCTCTCTCCATCTTGCTCTCTCTCTCACACTCTCTATCTCTTTCTCTATCTTGTTCTCTCTTTCTCAATCTCTTTCTCTATCTTTCACTCTTTTAATTTGCCTCTCACCATCTTGCTCTCTCTCTCTCACATTCTCTCTCTCACTCTCTATCTTGTTCTCTCTTTCTCTCTCTTTCTCAATCTCTTACTCTACATCTCTCTTTTTTTCTCTATCTGTTTTTCTCTCTCACACACTCTTACTTTCCATCTCTCTCAAAATCTCTTTCTCACTCTGTTACTTTTCCTCTTTATCTGCCTGACTCTTTCTGACTCATTCTCACTTTTACTCCGCTTCTCTCTCTTTCACTCTCTCTTTCTCTTTCTCACTCTCTTAGTTTCCTCTCCCTCTATCTTTCTTTTTCTCCCTATCTTTATCTTACTCTCTTTTACTTTTTTCTCCTTGCTTCATTTCTTCCTCTTTCATTTTCTTCCAACACATCTATCTGATTCTTCATTTTCCTAATTTTTTATTGTTTTATTTCTTCCTATTATGGCGATAAAGTCAGTTATGTGCCATGCATGATACACGCTTAGACGATCATGTACCTTTCGATACATCACTGACGAGTCAGATTTTTTTTCCCGCAGTAGGTGGCCATTTCTTTCTGCGGTAGACCAGTTGCCATCCAAGGCTATAGATCCTGGTCTGTTCTGCTATTTACCCATAGCTGGGGAGAGAAAAATAGGATTCATACCTTTCTCAAGGGTATTAGTACTTAAGTGAATGTAATGGATTTCGAGAAAACTAACCTAAGTTTCGAAAATAAATTCCGGTGATTGCAGTCGAGGAACCGGAAGTCATGTTAAATCACAGACACAGACTAAAGAGCTTGATTTTCACTGTGTGTCACAATATCGTGGCCTCTGTGCAAAGTTCAACTAAGTTTAGTCACTATATGAAGACGCCCACCGGAAATCAAACGAATATGTAGTGAAATGTTCGTTTTATGCCCTACTATTGTAGTTCGTTGCTAATCAGGACGTAAGCGATTATGGCCCTCCAATTTTCCCTATCCCTTGTGGCTCTCAAAAGGTTTTGTGTTTCTGCCAACTGTCTCAGACCACGCTCCGCCCTCCACTTTCTCAAGCCCGCCACGAATGTCATGCGCTGTCTCTTTTCCCCTCTTTTCGTCCCGTGAGTATCAGATTCCCCATTTCTCATCACGTGTCCAAGAAATTTCATCTGCCTCTTCCTTATGTTAAGCATAAGCTTCCTCCTTGTTTGCATCCTCTCTAAGATCTCATCGTTTCTCACACGCTCGGTCCATGATATCCTCAGTATCCTTCTGTAGAACCATATCTCCGCCGCCTCGAGTCTCTTCTTCATACTTAAGGATTACTAATATGAGCTCAAAAAAAGCTGTCCAGAGTCTGAAAGAAAGAAATAATTACTGAAAAATATCACAGATCCAGAAAGAAAAGAGCAAAAGGAATTATTCTCGGATTAGCCTTAGCCGCATCAGTTGTCCCGGAATCCTTGCTATTGGTGTTAGAAGCAGGATAGAAACACAAGAGCAGTTTTTTTTTTCAATCAGTACAAGGCCGCAGGGTTAATCAAGTTGGAATGTCAGTGAATGAATTTTGTTGAAAGTAGATAACAATTGTCCCGAGACTTGAAGAGGTTGTGATCAGCAAAGAATTCACCCGGGATTCTGTTCTACAAAATGGCTCATATATTGAACACTTTGAAATACGGGTTTCCGTACGATCACCGAAGTTAAGCAAAGTCGAGCCTAGTCAGCACTTAGATGGGTGATCACTGGCGAATACCAGGTGTTGTAAGCTTGGATGTGCGGGTGGTGTAATGGATAATGGAATTTTTAATCAGTAAGGTGAGTTTCAATTCCCATTGGGTTCGTTATATTCACTTACGCGTAAATACCCCTGGGAAAGGCATGAATCCAACTCATCTGCCTATGATTAGTTAGTAAGATTTGTATCACTAAAGCATTATTAAAAAAAAAACAATTCTTATAATCTAAAAATATTTTCTGGAATTAAATAACCTGATAAGCCATAAGAAACGAATCCTTAACTCTGTATTATGATTACTTGCATTATTTACAATATTCGGACAGCTATCCTCATATTCACAACGTTTCGGCCGTTGTACGCTCCGGCCTTTATGTCTATGTCTCTCTATGTATCTGTCTATATCTCTGAAATGAGGTATTATGATTACTTGAAACGGTCGAAAGTCCGAGTAATGTAAAAAATGCAAGTAAACGAATCAATGTTCCAAAAATTATCGGTTGTAGTGAAGAAGCTCTCTGTAAGAAATGACTTTATTACTAACGGAAGACGAAGGAAATGACGGTGATTCGACTTTGTGGATGAGACATGGCGGGTCTTAGTTGTAAACGTCTGAACAGGTGGAATGTAGATCGTCAGAACATTTTCCATCGAAATAACAATAGATTAACGACAGACCTGTGACGTTTCGTCGGTGAGTAAGGCATCGTAGGGTTGAAAATAATTCATCACCCACAAGGTCACGTAGACGCTTTTTGAAATCTGTCAAGGTTGTTAAGTGAAGATTTCACATCTATATCTCAAATATGTCAGCCATACTGTATTTTTAATCTGACATGATATATTTGTAAATATAATGCATTTTAGGAGGAGTCCGGTAGTTTTTGGTGAGATTCGACTATTTTTCAGACGTCTTTAGCGATAGGATCGTACATATGAGTTCGGCGCTACCAATAGAATATTAGCCTTATTGGGAATAGAAGTATTCTTCATGACAGGAGAAATGCACAGTCTACTCAATGATTATGAAACATCACTCGCTTGGTTTGGGAGACAAAACAGTTTTTCTTCCGTTGTACTTTGCAAACTATTTTTCTCTGGGCCGCATTTTCGGAATAGTAATTTCCTCGGGCCTCACCAATTTTTATGTGATAAAAAGTAAATTTATAAATTTAAAGGGAGAGAGAGAGAGAGGATTAAACGGAGATAACCGCGGATATGAAACCAGAAATTATCATTGATAACTCTCTCATCCAATTTGCAGACCTAGTTACTATATTCTTAATACTTGATATAATGCAAAAATATCACAATGAATAAATCAGTCAATAATGATTTATAACTATTTATACTGAGATTCTCATATGCAGTATTCCATAATATTTTAAATTTTAAAACGATATTTATTTTTGGTATGTGAATTTTTTTAAAACTGTTTCTAAACGTGTAATTTTCCTGCAATCATTCTGCCTCACCTGCTATCCATTTTTGCCATGCCTATGAAGCGTGCGGCACCTTTTTGAACCACTGTATTAGAGTTATGTCACAGAAGAGATCGGCTACCAGGCTCTGTTAATGAAGATTTTTGGTGGTATGCGTACACTGTAGTATCATGGATGGGATGATATTGCAACCATGACGAGCGCTCACCCGAAGTTTTGAAAACAGGGTGTATTGCTGACACTTTCCATAGACTTGGGAAACATTTCTCCTTCAGGCAACAGTTAAAAACCTTTGCTAAACTTAGAGATAAACACAGGCCTAATGTTCTTAAGAACAACTACAGGGATTTTATCCGAACCAGTAGCCTACCATACCATATTAGGTAATGCAAATATGTTGGTCGATAAGTTAATGTCCGACACGAACAAATCCCACCAAAACTTTGCAAGCAGTGAAGACAACAGTTTTTATGGAAGCCATATTTGAAAGAGGAAACGCTATTGATTGTTTATCTCGAGTAGGTATATTTTTATGGGTGCCATTTTAAGAGCAGACATTTGTAATTCTCTAAATAACGTACTTCGTTGAAAGAAGAACTTACATCCATAATACGACCGTAACTACAATAAAAGCACAAGTACACTGACTTCATTTTAAACGTTGTGTTGTATCATTAATACAACACACAACGGAGTGAAACTGAACCCCCCCCCCCAAAAAAAAAAAAACTACAAATGACGTAAATCTAAGCACCGAAGTGAAACATGCCCTGAAACGTAGAAAGACACTTGTACTCATAATGTTTTTAATACTCTTGTTTAAATAGAAGGCTCAAGAGCAACTCAAGGTAGAAGGCTACAGTATAAGTCTGTTGTAATGGCGTACAAGGAGGGAATAATAATGGGATATCATGAAGATATATAGAATAGGTAAACAAGAACTTAACCCTTTGAGCCCTGCGTTTCTGAACAATTCTGAGTTCAGGAGTCAAATAATTGGTACGTAATGTTTTACAGTAGATATAAAAATAGTTACAAGTATTTACCCACCATTCAACCGGACAATAAGTTATTTTTCTCTACCACTGTTCAACGGTGGGTGGGCAATAAGTTATTTTTCTCTACCACCGTTCAACCGGCGACTGGGCATTACGTCATTTTTATCTACTACCGGTATAGCGGTAGTCAGGGCTCAAAGAGTTAAGACTAGAAAGCATCCTTTCAGGAATCTGTTACACAACAGAACACTTCTGTGGAAGAACCTTTTTTGATGGAAGATTTTTCTTACTAATGGAATACGAAAGAAATGAGAATGAGTAGACTCAATAATGCGTAGCTTTGTGGGCTATAGGTGGGGTCTGGAATGGTGTCACTAAGAAATGTAACTCAACTTAATATCTGATAGGAAAATGGGGACAAAGTAGCGATAGGTTAGAAACGTTTCATCGCAGGGGAAAAGTCGTTGTAGGGTGGAAAACAATGGAAAATTAAACAATTGTGTCAAAATCTAAACTCGTACAGAGGGAGGGCGCGGCCTCGGACAGCTGTTCCCCAGGGCTGGGCACCTCTCAGTATTATTTTCTCAGTTGCCACTCCATCCTTACTAATTTTTATAACCCTTTCATCAGAGCAGCTTAGATTTTGCCACAATTGTTCAGTTTTCCCATGTTTTGCATCCTACAACGACTTTCCCCCGCGACGAAACGTTTCTAACCTATCGCTACTCTGTCCTTATTTTCCTGGCAGATATTACTGTGAGTTACATTCCTTAGTGACACCATTCCAGACCCCACCTGGAGCCCACAAAGCTACGCACATTGGACAGAGGGGCAAATGAGAAAATAATACTGAGAGGTGCCCAGCCCAGAGGAACAGCTACCCGAGGCCGCGCGCTCCCATTGCACCAGAGGGAGGGATCGGTGCTCGCACCGAGGCCAACGCAACCGACAGTTGCGGGGGCTGTGGTGATTTTTTGTCCCTTGCCTGAGTGTGCGCGCTCGAGTCTCCATTTTAAAACGACCTTGTGTCACATCTCGTTCTGGTGGGGGAACGAGTAAACACCGTAAGGATGTTGAGGAAGATGCTGGATATTTGAAGCGACTTACTATTCGATCAGTTTTTAACGATTATCATCTGATTTGGTTGGTTGTTTTGTTTTATGCCATATAAACCTCAGTGGGTCATTTAATGCCATCAAAATTTTTGAAATAGATACATAGCGATACTTTGGTACAAAAAAGTGTGTATGTATACATATATATTTCAACCATTTTTTAATTACTTATATTTTTGAGTACAATCACATGTATTGTTTGTAATATATATTTTTTCAAAAACGAATTGCTGGTTATAGTTTTTTTTTCTTTTTTAAAAAATTAATTTCTGGTAATAATTTTTTTCAAAGTATTTCTGGTATTAAAACCTATTTTTACACTTTTATAATGCTTTTTAACTCAATTTCGTGGTTAACTATTTGCCCATATCTGGAACCCTAACAGGTGCTACCACCCCGGGACAGGGTGAACCTGGGAACACCACAAATTAAGAGGTGGTTCCACTCTCCTCAAAACCTCCTTATCAGAGGCCTTGCTGTTGGACGTAGTTTATTGTCTTACCCTGGTCGAAGATGTAGTTTCTGGACGCCTGGATACCTGGGACGCCTCATTGGGGGAGTTTTACCTCTCTGTAGAGCTGCAGCCAGCGTATTGTACAGCCCCAGCCGACAGGGTGTGTCATCTGATGTAAACATGTAAATGTCATGATGATAAATGCAGGCGTATAGCAAACCTATTGCAGACGCTTTCTCAGGCGCATTTGTGTTCATTCAACACCCACAGAGCCCACCTGTGGTTTATACTGCAACTATGCTGAGCAGACCTTAGTTACAGTTTCTGGGAGAGAGCGTGTTATCTAGTGAGATCAACAATCTGAACAAGATTAGCACGCTCAAGCACTCAGCCACGATGACTTGTGACTTCGAGCTAGCGAAGCTATTGACGGCGCCCGAGGGTTCCATCTACCCAGTCTCATTCACAAGGCTTGGGTCAACCCGTGGTATGGTTTTCAGGCTCTTTCCAAGGGGGAAGAACGCTGGGATCGACCTCTCCAGTCAGATAACATGCCAGGATCGATCTGTCTAGTCCGATAATATCCGGAAGTCTCCTTCCTAACAAATCGACTATGTTGAAATTCGGATCTAGGTCAGAACGCGAAGGTTCTTGGCTGCGAGCCCATGATTAAGACTGGTACTACAAAACTATAACACATATCAATGCGGCATTTAATCTCCTACGAAGACACAGCTTCGTTCACATGGAGCTCCTTTTTTGTGGGGAGGGATAGCGAGCGTCTACCAAATTTATGCCGATTAATCTAAAAGGGATTTCTTCATAAATATTAAATTTGTATTCCTTTCAAATTTCAGTAAAATAATCAAAATATTTTATGGAAAAATAACAGAATTTCAGACAATATTATCTAGATAAGGTCATGAGCTCCGTCTCCCACCCTGGTTGTAAGGTCAAAATATGTGCTGCAGCCGGAGATGTTTGAACACCAATATATGTCATCCATCTTCACGCTGGTATTGGAATTCAGTTTTCTTTCTCCGAGACTACTTGCCACTTCAAGACGAGAACATATTCGTTCTTTTCCCTGGGGGTATATGTGCAAGAGGGAACGAAATGAACTCAACCATAATTTGAACTTGTCGATTTCTTTTTCCGATTAGCTTACTGTTACACCATCCGCACCTCCTAAAATGTCTAACATTAAAATAACTATTTCTTGTTATTCTAAACTAAAAAACAAAAAGGATTCTTACGCGTTTTAGTAACAAATAGAATTCGTGTTTGAAGTGATCACATTTTAAAACTGATTTCAGCCATCAACCGACACGTGAAGAGACGCGAACCCTTCGTCAAAATTCTTCCGTTTACAAAAGGTCAAGAGTCATGAACTGACAAATTCAGAGAGTGTGAAAAATATCGAAAGTGAACACGGAATGTGCGCTTCGTGTTAGGAAAAGAAACAGTTGAGTACCACCTGAACGTAGATCTTTTTTTTTTTTTTTTAATAATGATCAATTTTACCTTTGAGAGAGAAAAGAAGAACTATATATAAGGGAGAAAAAAAAGAAAAGAAATTAAATAAAAATTAAATAAAAATGTTAGATTCACACAAATAAAATAAATCAAAACTTCTAACACACACACACACACAAACACACACACACACACATATATATATATATATATATATATATATATATATATATATATATATATATATATATATATATATACTGTGTCCCCAAAAATGTACTCATTCTTTAAATGCCAATAAAGGCAGTATTTATTGACATGCAAGATTAATGGTTAGAATTAAGACATATTAATGTTTATTGACTTGCAAACAAGATTAATGGTTAAAATTAAGAAGTTTTTAATGATTATTGACTTGGAAACAAGATTAATGGTTAAAATTAAGAAAATTTAATGTTTATTAACTTGCAAACAAGATTAATGGTTAAAACTTAAAAAAAAATTAATGTTTATTGACTTCCAAACAAGATTGATGGTTAAAATTTACCATTTTCATTTTATTGACTTGCAAACAAGATTAATGGTTAAAATTAAATATTCGACCTGACCTCAAATCATAAAGTCAGTAAATATTTGGGAACACCCTGTATATCAGAGGCTTATATATATATATATATATATATATATATATATATATATATATATATATATATATATATATATATATATATATATATCTTTTTTTTAATTTCTACTGCAGTTTGTGTATCGGTAAATATATTTATGTATTGTTGTACGAACGAGAAATATTGAATACTTCAAATATGTATCGTTTTTCTCACGCCCACACAAACGTAGATATTGTAAATATTGTAACATGTATTACACGTACATACATAGTTGTCTTCGATTGAGATAAAGAGAAGTAACAAGTATTTTTTGTTTGCAAATCTTTTTTTCCCGAGGCGCCAAGGTTGTGAGGTAAGAAGAATTAAAACATTTACAAACAGTGGCAAGACGAACATGAACAGACATGGCGGATATTTAAAGAAAGCTTTCGGGAAGTGATTTTTTTTATGGTTTTCGTAAAGCACAAACGAAATCGCTTTCTCAATAGATTCCTAATAATACTTTGATTGTCTCCGAGTATGGAACTGATTCCATGAACGGCGTCAGAAGGAAGAACGATTCCACAGAGTGAGGAATCAGTTTGATGAGCTAGGAGAAAAAGGTATGGGGGGGAAATTAAAACGGGTGGCAGGTGGAGGTGAGAAATTCAGGCAGGTGAGGGAAGTCAAGGTGGGTGTAGAAAATGATAAGGGAAAAGAAAAGAGAAAATGGGGAGAGTGTGTGTGTGAGAGAGAGAGAGAGATTGAATTATGATCAAGTAGCAGAACAAGGTAAGAAGGAGCAGGATGGGAGGGTTGAAGAAAAGAATTGTAAGGATAAAGGGACGGGAAGGAAGTTTATTGAAAAGAAAATGTGGAAGAGAGGAAGTGAGAAAGATGGGAATGAAAAGTAAAGCTGCAAGAGAAAATTATGTGGAAGAAACGGAGGAAAAAATTCAAAAGAAAAAAGTAAGAAATTGAGGACCTTGCTCAAGGACTGTCGAAATTTTGTAGTATCTTATCGTCTATAAATGTAATAACTCTAAACATTGGTGCACTAGACCCGGTCGAAAGGAACCAATATTGAATGGAATTTTGTATTAAATCAATTCGCACCAATAATCGTTACAAATCCTTTGAAAGAAAGAAATCGGAAGACAAATGCCGATTCGATGCAGAAAGATAAAATGACTCTGATAAAAAGAGTTCATAAAAAAAAAACAAAAAAACAATTGCAATTATAGGAATATTATGTGCTTCCCTTTGATGACGAAAATCATAAGGGGACAACAAAAATTGAGATAAATAAGCCGATGATTTCTACACGCTAAGAACAAATTACATATTATGATTGTTATACACACACACACACAAACACACACATGCACACACACGCACACACGCACGCATGTGTTTTGAACAATAAAAATATTGAAAAATTAAAAAATTAAAGTTTTCAGAAACACTGTATATTAATATTTTTTATTTTATTATTTCAATTAGGTTCCTCGACTAGTTTCGGCCAGCATCTGCTTCTTAGTAGCAATGAATTAAAGGAATGCATGACTTTCTGAAGAAAATGAACTTCATCTCTTATTTTCATTTGATTTTTATCATTAATTTTGGTCAGACCTTGTGTTGGTCAAACGGCCTCTTTTAAGTTGTTTTTTTTTTAAGATAGAAGCTGGAGAGATTCATGTGACTCTGAATTCCCTTAGTCATTTTCACAGTTTTATTGGTTCCTAGGAAGGGGATATATTTGTGTTAAGTGTATGTTATCATTTAGTTCTTCGGGAGTGGATATGATGCGCGTAAGTGTATATATTAGGATGGGTGTGTGTATAAGTGTGAGAACTCAACACCACCGTAAACATGTCTGTCTTGTGTGGGAGAGTAATATGGGTAGGGCTTGATTTATGGGGTTATATATTAATTCTATCTATGTTGTTAAATTTGTGATTAAGCCCGTCTGGATTTGAGGCGCAAAATCCATTTGTCTTCATGGTCTTCTAGAATTTTTCTAATGTTATCTTTTCTAATTTTCAATTATAGTGAATTTGGCATGGTTTTTAAAATCATGTTTTTCTGGGCGGAAATGTTCTACAGGTAATAATCTTTCGTGGGGAGCCGACTTGATCCGATTGGGATTATTATTAATTATGTAGTGAAAGGGCCATTCAGAATTTCCCACATATTGTTTCGGGCATAGAGTGTATTATACGAGGTAAATTGTATTATGACTTCTACAGATAGAGTTGTGGTAGATTTTGAAAGTAGATTTTGTTATTGAGCTAGTGAACGAATTGGTGTGTCAAATGTGGTTACAGCATAAGTTCCTTTTGTTGTTACATGGTGGGAATATCCTGTTATTTTTATTTTTGACCTATTACGGATTACCTTATCCTCTGAAATGTGGTTACTACCGATAATTTTCTTAAGGTTCTTAGGTCTACGATTTGCTAGAAGGCCAGGTTCATCAAGCAAATTTTGAGATGTAGTATTTCCCAGCGACTTTTGATTATCTGGATTAGTGGAAGAAGAGTGGGGTTGAAAGTGGTTTTAGAGGGATGCGTCTGGATTTATTTTTAATTTTGTACATTAGTATGTCTTCTATAGGTGTGGAAATTGCTTTATTTATTTCTTCCCTGATTAGGTGTTGTTTATAGCCACGTGTTGTGAATTGATGCTCGAGATTTTGAGTGTGTTTACTTAGTTCTTCATTGTTAGAAGATATCCTTCTGTGTGCTTGTGAATAGGGAACATTCTCTTTAAGGTGTTTAGGATGGGTAGACTTAAAGTGTAGATAGATGTGGGTGTTGGTGATTTTAGTGTGTAGTGTCGTTTGTAGTTTTCTGTTTTTATCTATGTAAATGCGGGTGTCTAAAAATGTTACCCATCTTGTGGAATTTTCGTAGTCGAACTTAATCGAGTCATGTACTGTGTTTAGGGTCAAAAGTAACTGAGTGAGACTATTCCACTGCTCGTGTATACAAAGAAGATATCATCGATATATCTTGCATCGAATACGCAGTCGCTACCGATGAGGGGATAGATATGGGTCTCCTCAAATTTTCCCATGAAGATTGTAGCATATGATGGAGCTGCAATGGTGCCCATGGCACAACCTCTTACTTGCAGGTAGTGTGCTCCATTGAAGTTAAACGTATTCAATGTAAGAATATGCTCCATGAGTTTTATGATAACTTTGGCGGGGGGGTTCTTGTTTTCTTCTTTTTTTAAGTGCTTCCTTAAGGGTGGTTAGTCCTTCGATGTGTTTAATATTTGAGTAAAGTGTTCTTACATCCATAGTCACTAGAATACCATTCTCTGGCCCTGTGTATATGTGATAATTTTGTTTAGTAGGTCTGTTGTGTCTCTGATGTAGGGTATTACTATTGTATGTAATGGTCTACGTATTTGGAAATTTTGGTCGTGTGGCAGCTAAATGATGAAATGACCGGACTTCCTGAGTTGTTGTTTTTGTACATTTTGGGAAAGAGAGAGAAACGGACAGGTGTGATGTTTGGGGGTGGAAGTATTGTGCATGTTTCCTTGTCGATTATTTTGTTGCGAAGCGACATGTTTATCGAGCTTGTTAATTCTTTTTGGTATTCGGGTAGAGTTATTGTGGGTAGGCTTTGTAGTTTTTTTTGTTTTTTTTTTGTCATGGGTCGCGTGGTTAGAACGTTCGCATTCTTACCATGAGATCCGGGTTCGAATCTTACCATGGTCGATTTGTCAGATATTATCAGAGTGGAGGGGTCGATCCCAGAGTGCGGCACCTTTGGAATGTGCATGAAAACCATATCAGTGGTTTACGTTGTGAGCGAAATTATGGACCGTCAATAGCTGTGCTAGCACGATGTCATAAGTCATCGTGACGGAGGGCTTGAGCGTGCTGGCCTTGTTCACATTGTTGAGCATGCTAGAGAGAACGCAATTCCAAGAAACTATAACTAAGGTCTGCTCAGCATAGTGGCAGTATAAACCACAGAGCAGGCGTCTGCAGTAGGGATTGGCTAGCCGCCATAGTAGACGAGTATCCTCGAATATGAGTGTCCAGTTATTATTATATTATATAGTAGATTAAAATTCACTTCATCGGGCGGCAATTAATCTCGTGCGTAGGGCTCTTGATTTGATTCCCGTACTGTTCAGGAGTTTGACAGTCCCTAAATCTTTACATATTCTCAGCAGTTAAAGCTCTCCTGGCTGCCGTTTGTTCTGAGTTCTCATTTGTACGTGACTTTCTTTTCCTAGCTGCAGCCTTGGCACTTTTCATTCCAATCTGGTCCTCTATTGACGGAGATTTCCTTTTATGAGGCATACTGTTGCTGTATCCGACAGGCAACAATAAACTACAGAAGAACTCAAAACTGATCCCGGCATTTAAGTATTGCATTAATACTTAAGCTTACCTTGTAAAAGTTTAACAATAATTTGATGTGCGTAGGTCCTTATTTTCCATACAAAGAATTATTTTTATTTCATGGCTGACTTTCGCTGGATTTTTATTACCAAATTTGTTTCCATGTTATAAAAATTGTTTTCGTACAAAAAATGTTTTTAATTTGCTCACGGAGTCAGCTTGATTCAAAAATTTTATTTTTGTTTTAAAGCATATTTTTTTGTTTAAATATTTCTTTTTTTGTCTGTGCCTGGAAAATATTGTTTTTAAATCCATTTATTGTTGAAACCGTTTGGTCTGATGAGAAGAAACCGTTGTATTGGTTTTGCGAAATAAAATATTACCATGGGTTTCTAAAGTCTCCGCTTTCATAATATTATATATATATATATATATATATATATATATATATATATATATATATATATATATATATATATATATTAGGTTGGTGCAAAAATAATGACGGTTTTTGACGTATTTTTTAACGTCATTATTTTTGCACCAACCTAATATATATATATATATATATATATATATATATATATATATATTGGCTGAACAGGAGACGCACAAAGAGAGACACAAACACACACATTGAACCAAAAATATGCAACCCGTCCGATATATAAGAAGAATACCAGCTTTTGTCACGAATCAACTGTTTATGACATAGTCAGAGGTAAGACTGTCTCGTGTATTTCATTTTGATATGAAATGCCAGACTCATGACCTAAGAAGAAATATTTTGTTGACTTTGACAAAGGCCAAAATTATATGGCCAGAAGACGAGATTAATATATTTTTTGGAACGACACGCCCTGAGAGCTACTCACGTTCAGTTATGGTGGATGCTTATTGGCAGGTGTCTGACGAGGGAAAATAAAAAAAAGACATCGATGTCAATGGACGGCCAAGACTTATCGCTGTGAGAAATGAACGTAGGGTTTCCCGATAAATATTAGTCAGTACATGAGTTCTATATGGTACACAATTACAGATTGCTTTAATCAACGTAAGGAAAAGAATGTACAACAACACAACCTTTCTTGTTGCATGGTGCAGTGCAACCGGCGACCAGTGAAACTTATTTAGTCATTCTCATATATATAAATTTAATAAAGGGTCCAGTTCAAGATTTCTTGAAGATTACCCAGACCTATATAACCTTAAGGAAGGCCGGAGAGCGCAACGGCTGAAATGTCGTAAAACTGACAACAAATATTTGTGATGTTAGACGTTCACTCGATGTAACTTTTGTTAGGTCAACGAACGCTCGTTATCCCTTCCGAAATGATGGTTGTAGCCGAGACTATGTAAATGCAGATACTGATAGTAGCAACGCCTCCAAATAATACTTTCACTAATAATACTTCTTCAAATAGTAATCACCAAATAGTAATTCGTATAACAATCAGTATAGAGAAATAGTATAGTGGATAAGAGAAGAGCGATTACTTAGATGTCACACTAATTCCTATTTATACGTTTCCTTTACGATCACGTGATCTACTTATTTGATAATGGGATCGTCCGTGTTTGCTCACTGGTGATTTGAGTTCAGACTACGGTGTCGGCAACGACACTTTATTCCCATACAACAAAATATGAGGACAATAGACCGAGTGTAAATAATGAATTAAAATTTAATTTCTACAACATGTTTTCCCATTATCTGCCAATGCACTTAATCCAGCGCTTGACCAATTCTCACAAAGAGCAAGCATTATACAGTGAAAATTTCAGAACAAATTGATCCACTTCGGTATTTCCGTTTTTTATTCCATTAACTTCTGTCATCTTTCAAGGAACGTTATAATTCCAACCTCGCATTATTTTAACAAGACTCTAGATTTGTTTAAGTTTTATTTGAATGATTTCTCAGGTGACCTATAGAACTTACTCCTGAAATTCCGTCATATATATATATATATATATATATATATATATATTAAAGACATTTTTATGTTTAACGTTCTTTTTATAGATACAAGTATTTTAAGTAAATGCTCTGTTTATAATAAACAGTATTAAATAACATTTACAGGCCTGAATGTCCGAGAAATTTTCATAGAAAATATTCGTCCTTTTGACAGGATTCGAACCTGCATCCTATACGGAACCATCATTTACGCTGACGTGCCTTGACCGCTCGGCCACAAAGGATCGTTCGGTTGGCAAGGTTGAATTCAGGCCGGTAAATGTTATTTAATACTGTTTATTATAAACAGAGCATTTGCTTAAATACTTGTATCTATAAAAAGAACGTTAAACATAAAAATGTCTTTAATAAATAAATTGTCGGACTTTGTACATTTCTTAATGTATGACGTCATTTGTTTACATTTGATACGCCATGAGCAGTTATGAATGTACGAGATTCATGGAAGATTAAAGTTTATAAGCAGTAAATTCAACCTTGCCAACCGAACGATCCTTTGTGGCCGAGCGGTCAAGGCACGTCAGCGTAAATGACGGTTCCGTATCACGTGAAAGAACGAGATTTGACTTGTAAATACAATCGTATTCTTGAGTTTTGTTTGCATTATGATAAAAAGATTTCATTTTGAACATTATGCTGTTGTGAGAAAACAACAATGAAGGAGATACAAGAGAATAATAATAAGGGATTTTCGACAATACTTTGATATTGACAATATTTCCAAAAAGGAAGATTTAGTGGTTTTATAAAAAATGGGATTGTAACATTTAATTGCTGATTTATTCTATCAATCTACTTCACAAAAACATACAAACAACTTGTATTTAAGTAGATATGTGAAAATAAACTGAAATGATAAGAATATTTTTGAAAGGAGAAAAAGTAACGAAAAAACAATAAAAAAATTTAGGAAAAGAATAAAAAGAAAAAGCAAACAATAAAGAAATATGGAAAAAAAAGAAAAGAAAAAAGAAAGAAAAGAAAAAAACAAACGATAAAGAAGGATGGAAAAGAAAGAAAAGAAAAAGAAAAGAAAAAAGCAAACGATAAAGAAAGGTGGAAAAGAAAGAAAAGAAAAAAAGCAAACGATAAAGAAAGGTGGAAAAGAAAGAAAAGAAAAAGAAAAGAAAAAAAGCAAACGATAAAGAAGGGTGGAAAAGAAAGAAAAGAAAAAGAAAAGAAAAGAAAAAAGCAAACGATAAAGAAGGGTAGAAAAGAAAGAAAAGAAAAAGAATAGAAAAAGCAAACGATAAAGAAGGATGGAAAAGAAAGAAAAGAAAAAAGCAAACGATAAAGAAGGATGGAAAAGAAAGAAAAGAAAAAGAAAAGAAAAGAAAAAAGCAAACGATAAAGAAGGGTAGAAAAGAAAGAAAAGAAAAAGAATAGAAAAAGCAAACGATAAAGAAGGATGGAAAAGAAAGAAAAGAAAAAAGCAAACGATAAAGAAGGATGGAAAAGAAAGAAAAGAAAAAGAAAGAAAAGAAAATAGAAAGAAAAGAAAAAGGACATAAAAGGTAAGGAGTAAATGGAGAAAAGGAAGAAAGAAATGAGTGGAGGAAAATGATTTAGTGTTTGAATTTGAAAAATCATTTGTCGGACTGTCTTTTAGAAACAAGCGAAAAATAAACAAAGATAACAGATATAAACGGGCAGAATTAAAACGCAATAAAGCGAGGAAGAAAAAAAAAAGAAAAGATATAAACGGGCAGAATTAAAAAGCAATAAAGCGAGGAAGAAAAAAAAAGAAAACCAAATAATAATAAAAAAAGCCTGCCTATAAAATAACAGATATTTGAACAAGGAATATATCTAAAAGACTTCTAAAATAAAAAGAAGAAATGAAAAAGGAAACGAAAATTTAATAGAAAAAAATTAAGATTAAAAAAAATAAATCAAATATGAAGAGAGGTTGGGGTAACAAATATCTGTCGCTCTTACACAAAAGGCCGCCTCTCCGCCGACAAGCGATAGGGCCCATTTGACAGGTTTGTTTTTCGCAAAGGGCGGCAAAAAGTCGCGTCGTCTCTCGCAACTGGTAAGGAGCGTCCGATTGTCTCGGAGGGGAATAACCTTTCCGAGTTTTATATTTGTTGTTTTGTCTTTCTCGTTGGTTAGAGTAAAAGAGACAAAAGACGCAAACCGCGCTCTTTTGACAGACAATGTAAACAAAATACAAACAGGAGCAAAGGATAGATAGATAGATAGATAGTGAGTCGGGGAGAGAGAGAGAGGGAGAAAAGAAAAATCTTATTTTTGATTAAAACAAATACATCTAAAGACGAGTTCTCGCGTACATTAAATAATTTAAAAACAGTTATAAACAAGATTGTCAATAATGCAAACAGATATATGAACATATATATATATATATATATATATATATATATATATATATATATATATATATATATATATATATATATATCAGGGTGTCCATAAGGTTCGTGTGCACTTTAAATAAATCATAACTTTATTTGTATTTGCGATAGAAATAATTTGTAAAAAAAAAAGGATTAGAAAGAAGTACGTGTATATTTTTAAAAGTTTTATTGAAATTTTATTTAAGTTTATGGATGCAACACTTTCATCGCTGATACATGGCCTTCCAGACGGTGGCTTAACATGGAAGGAGATTGTCTCTTTAAATTTTTTCATCCAGTTCTGTTAGCAATAGTGTTCCTATGAGGTGGTTCTTTATTGTATTAAATTCTAAACTTTCTTTCTAGAGCAAGAGTACATTTCAGTTCAGCCACACAGTTTACTTTTCCCTCAGTTGAAGCCATGGATGAAATTGATTCTGGAAAAAAGAAAATATTTTTTTACTTATCTAAAAATTGTTGCAAATTTTGTGGTAAAGAATTATTCAATAACTATGCATAAAACCAGGTACATTAAACTTTATAACATTTTTTACAGATTATTTCTATCGCAAATACAAATAAAGTTACAAATTTTTAAAAGTGCACACGAACTTTACGGACACCCTGGAGATATATATATATATATGTTGTGTGTATTTTGGCAGCATTTTTTCATTGATGCATGTTTCGTTAAATAATATAGACAAGTTTTGTCTATTTATTTTATGTAAATCCTTTTCATGTCGTCTGATAAGCTTAATAACATTATCATTAAAAGAAGAAAGAAAATCAAACTATTGATACATACCTTACTCATCAAGTATACTATATCTAATATTTTGTCCGTTTGGTTTATATAAAATGCAGTATGAATGATTTGTTTTCTTTTTACGGTTTATCACCTTTTTGCGGGGTATTTAATCATAAAATTTTTCAGATACATGTTCTACTATTTAACCCATAACTAAGGAAGAATAGGTGGACTCATACCTGTCCTAAGGGCGTAATTGAATATCTCACCTTACGAGCCTTTATCCATTATACCACTTGCATATTCAACTTATAGTATCTGATATTCCCCAAAAGTCACCTAACTAGGAAATGAGCAGGTTCGAAGTTGCTTAACTTCACTAATCGTACGAAAATGGTGTTTCAACGAGAAATGAGCGTAACCCAGAACACAACGTGTGTCCATATTTAAAACTAAAGAAAACATCAGCAAACTTCTTGTGTACTGCTGTCCATCGCTTATAGATATGAACAGTTGGATGATGTGCATGTGATATAATAAGTAAAGTAATAGTGTAGCTACGACAGTGTAGCTGTGGTAGCCACAGAACACAGAGTGAATTTGACCAAGGAATGTTTGTTAATGGTAGCGAAGTGATAACTGTTCTCGGTTCTTCTCAGGCAATGCCGCATATATATATATATATATATATATATATATATATATATACACACACACACACACATATATATATATAGAGAGAGAGATAATATTAGTGGTCACTATACACACACACACACACACACACACATATATATATATATATATATAAATTTCCAAGAGTATAGAATCCAGGTAGAACTCAATGTCCAGGACAGAGTGAAAATAAAATAAAAAGGCTTAAACACTAATATTCCATGGTTATAATTTATTACATTGGAATCGTAATTACGATCCAATTCATCAAACCTACAAATTCAAAAAGAAATCGGAAAAAATAACACCGGGTATAAGAAATAAAATTTTATTGAGAGTGTATGTATGGGAGTGGGAGAGAAGTATGAGAAGAAAATGAAAACTTTAGAGAAGTGTAACGGAAGAGAGAAGAAGAGGAAGGCCTAAAGGTGAAGGTGGGGATTAAAATTTAAGAAGTTTTAAAGAGAGGAGTTAAATAGCGGTTTAAATGAGTGAAATACAGATAAATATGAATTAGTTTTAGAGGCATAATTCGCAACTGAATCGCTGACCTAAATTAACATTAAAAAACATACACCGGAAACGGGTGTATACATTTGTGGTGATATTACGTACAATAAAAGACGATATGAGGTGAACTTATAATTCAGAAGATGAGAGAGAGAGAGAAAGAGAGAGAGAGAAATAGATATAGAGAGAAAGAGAAAGAGAGAGAGATAGAGAGAGAGAGAGAGAGAGAGAGTGAAAGATGGAGGGGGGCAACTAAAACCGAAGGGCATTTATTAGAGAACCGCTGTGTAATCAAGGAAATTTGACAGAGAAAGTAATATCATAATTATAACCATGGAATATTAGTGTTTAAGCCTTCATATATATATATATATATATATATATATATATATATATATATATATATATATATAAGGTTGGTGCAAAAATAATGTCGTTTTCTCACATAGTAACATATATGAGAAAACGACATTATTTTTGCACCAACCTAATATATATATATATATATATATATATATATATATATATATATATATATATATATATATATGTATGTATATATATGTATATATATGAGGAATGCAAGAAATTTGAGTGGTGAAAACAGCGGACGCCTCCAGGTTATGCAAGAAAATAATCACCGGTGACTGACGTATTGGTTGACCACCGAATAAAGTCGGCTTATGACCGCATCACGTTGAACAACTGATTCAGTAGAATCACCGATATTAAGCAACGTCGATCCTGGTCAGTAACTCGTTTGGTAACTACTTTGAAATACCATGTGCTGTACGCTTAGATGTGCGGCTGGGGTAATGGATAATGGTACGGAATTTTTAATCAGAGAGCCGAGTTTCAATTTCCTTTGAGTTCGTTATATTCACTTACGCGCAAGTACTTTTGAGAAAAATATGAATCCATCGCTTCTCTTCCCTCTATTTACGGGTTAAATAGGAAAACTTGTATCATTAAAACCATTATTATCTAAAATTTTCTGTGTTTAGAAAACCCATAGAGGTTGCTTATCAAAAACAACCAATCAACCAGCACCGAATATAGGGAAAGATTGTATCAAACCTTTTCCAAATTCAACGTTGGTGCCGCCCAAACCATCAATCAACGAACCGTACAGCGTACATTGCAAGTTTCGTAGTCGTTGTGAGCAGCACTGTTGACACGACATCATCCGGTTACTGTACCTCACCTGGGACAGCGAACATCGTCATTGGACTGTTGAAGACTGGCCAGATGAGACATGTTTACAGCTATTTCAGACAGATGGTCAAATTTGTGCGTGGAGGAAACTGCACGAGACTATCGTTTCAACCAGCCAGCGAGATGTTATGCAAGCTGTGTCTGCTTTGTAATGGCGAGGGATATATTCTTTGGGGGTTCGTTAGGTCAGCTAATAAAACTGGATTTTCTCTTTGACAAGTGTGATATACACAGGTCTTGGGGCAGACTGTTTAAACGATTTCATGTCCATCATGTTTCCAGGGGCTGGTGTTGTAGATAAGATAATGTAAAGCCGTTTTGTTTAGGTGACATGGAACTGAATCTACAAAGATTCGCTTAGTTGTCACCTATTTCATTGACGCCAGCATTTGTCAAATTTATGCATTTATAGAACATGTTATGTGTCTTCTCACCGAAGTTATTCAGCTTTTAATGTCAGGCGATTCTGGAAGAATTAGAATCCCTACCAGGATTCATTATTAGAGACCACAATCTTAACATAAGATTTGCTGATAACAGTGTTGATAGCAGACACAGAAAGGAAACTACAGTATCCTTTATAAAGGGTGTTTCATTAAGACGGATCAAAGTTGGCAGTAGATAAATCAGTGTAATTGATGAAAATTTATCTATTACTCTATTGGAGCATGTTATTTAAGTGATGGCAATTATGTGCGAAAAGTAATATCGCCGAAATGTTCGCCAAATCTGAAAGAAAAAGAAAATATCATTAGAGGCTTAAAATTAATTCACATTTAAAATGTCCATGTTATTGGCATACCTTTTAGTAGTAAAGGTCAGTGAGAAGAAATGACAAAATACCAATTGTACGAAGACAGAATATATCGTTGTCAGCAAAACGAAGAGTGAATTACAAAATAGCGATGCCAAAAGGAAGCCAGTATTAAAATTTAAATATCCAGAAAGCGTTTTAAAAGAGGATGGAAAATACGACACCGAAATCCGATAGCGAAAGATGCCTTTCAAAAATTAAGCAAAGAATCAGGAAAATATCGTTAGAAACAAAGTAAAGAGTGTCACGTATATCGGTCTTCCGATATGACAGTGAATGCTAGACAATCTCCTCATAGATTAAGAAGAAACCTGAGCCAACAGAAACGTGGTTCTACAGAAGGATGCTGAGAATACCATGGACTGAATAAGTGAACAATAAAGAAGCTTTAGATAAAATGGAAATAAAAAGGACATTTATATTTTGCATCAGAAAGAGACTTTTGAAATTTCTAGAACGCATGATGAGAAAAGAGGGCTTCGAGAATTTGACACTGACATGGCATATTAAAGGCGAGATGGACAGAGGAAAACAACGTATAGCCCCTACCTAACAAGCTTGTGTAACTCATTCGAAGAACAGGGAATTAAGAGAGATTGCGAAAAGAAAAACTTTTCTTAGAACTGGAAATTGTGGAGAGCCATGATAGCCCCCGTCCATAAAGAGATAGGGCACTTAGAAGTAGAAGGAGGACTTCACTAAATTGAGCATATTTAAAATGTGTCTGAATGGATCTAACCAGAGAATGAATCCACCATTTCAGCTAAAGATCAGAGCTAGACGTTATTAGGTCACTGTCTGCAATTTTTGGCACTTCATTTTATCTGGCTATTTCGACAGTGACGGAGTATCAGTTTGACCTTTGATTGGCAACGGTTATAGCAACCGGCTAATTCTTTAAACTATTCCAAAGACAGATTATATTCAAGCAGGTTGTGGAAAAAACTTACAACTCTTTTCTCCTTTCTTTCATTTACAGAATTACCCACCCTACATCATTACTTAGTCCCATAAGCTTTGACGTAATCTGCTCTTTGACGTAAACCGGACGTAATGCCTTTAAAATGTTATAAAATGAAGACAAACGCCATAAAACTAGCATAAATAAACCATGAAGGAATATAATTATCGCTAAACCTTAAAGAACATTAAGAACAGATTCTAGTCTTATTTTTAAAGAATAATAAATACGATTAATAAAATTTTCTTATTTATTTGCCTTTAGAAATTTTCTTATTTATTTCCTTAAGTATAATGACAAACATCTTAATTTTAGTGGAAACAACACACGCCGAAGAATATAAACTCTCGTTAAGGTTTTAAAGAATTTTAATTCAGTCATTTTCCCACTGCCATGTTACTGGTCCTGACCTTGCATCTCGGCTTCAGTCACTTTCTATCTGCCTTTTCTATAAATATTTTCATGGTAATTCTTCTAATAAACTTTCCTTTATATTGTTATTTTTATCCCTTGCCCACCATACGCTAACACACCAACAAATTGCACAAATTGCACATATGTGGACTAGTTAGGACTACATAGAGACTATAGGGTATTGTGGTGATTGTAGTGAAAATGATAAGAATGTGTTGTTTTGGTGTGAGAAATACTGTGCTATGTTTGGGTTAGTAATCGTGGTTAGCTAAGATAAGACAGATTGAAAACCAGCCTTCCCCTATCTCAACCTTTTGGCCATGTGAGATAACCGTAAGTTCTAGGCTAACAGTTTCTTCGCTTGTACTTCTCGCTTGTGAAATTCTCTTCTGGCTTCTTGCTTTCCAGTCAACTTTGATCTTCAAAAGTTCAAATGCAGCGTCAACTGTTATCTTCTGTCTTCTTAATTCTTCTTCGTTTATTGTTCTCTCTCTTTCTTAATAATTTTTTTTCCATATTCTCTCATATTCAGTAATACACATGCGTCTTGCTTGGGTGAAATGATTAAAAAAAAACAAACAAAAGTATTTTCTGTTCTATTGTTAATTTTTATATGTGTTATTTATTTTAAATATATTTCAAGAAAAAAAAATATTTCAGGTCCTTTAGCTATGGCATAGGTGAGGGTTGCTGAGTGACGTAATGAGGTCCACTGAACTGAAATTTACTCTAGAAATGTGACGTAACGGTCAATTTGAAATAAGGTGGGATATTATTGTGTTGCTTTTTGGTCTTTCTTTTTCAGGGTTGATTTTGTTTTATTTTTACATTATTGATCTTAACCCTGCAGTTCCCTTCTTTCTTTCTTTCTTTCTTTCCATTTAGTTTTTTTCTGTCTTTTCTATCTTTCTTTTCTTTCTTTATTTCTCTTTCTTGGACATTCCTTTTCCCAACTGGTCTCCTACTTCTGTTAGGGCGCCTACTGAAGAGACATCGACCACCCGGTAATCGTTGCTAGCCTCTTATTCTTTCCACATCCGGAAAAAAACAAACAAACCGAGTAACGGTTGATTTCATCGAAGTTGAAGTAAACAAAGTTGGACAAAACTGAAAAAAAAAAAGCCTAAAAGTAAAAGTGAAAAAAAAAGCACGGCTAAAAAGAGATTTGTAGCAAAGCAGAATAGGTCGGGTGTTTAATACTCTGAGGGTAGATAAACTCGATGCAAAACAGTAAGGCACACACTTGTATGGACCCAGCTGTGAAGTAAAGTTGAAGGTGAGCATCGTATTATTGCTGGGCGCATAGGGCCAGAGGAGAAATATATAAAATTACTCGTAAATAAAAAACAAAAAAACAAAGCAAAACAAAAAAAAAAAAAACAGCGAAATAAAATGAAAGGCCCATTGTTTGAGCCATGAAGGAGATTAAATTCACTGGGATTAACGGAGCGAATTGATAAAAAGAGGACTACGGGAATCAAAGGATTATTATCGTTCAGGTGTTAAAAGTGAATCGAATTGCGAGTAGATCCAGGTATGGTACAATCCATTATACGTTAAAAGGGTGGCAAGTTAGATTATGTTTAGGTTCGGACGTGAAAAGGGATACATTTAGGATGGAATAATATTTTTTATAATGAAACAAGAGAATAATTTTAAGAGATTTAATATGTAAAATAAAATTGGTCCATCCATATAAGTTAATGTAATGAATAGCGGTTTGGAATCGGAAAACGGAGGTCGAGTTCAATTCGAGTTCGTTACATTTACTTATACCCTGGGGAATCCTTCACGCTTCCATTCAAGCCATAGGTTAAATAGTAGAGCACACTTGGTTCTTCAGCCTTGGTTAGCAACCAGTCTAGGAGAATGACATCTCGGAATTCAAAAATCGTATATAGCCCTGGTGGGCGAAGCACATACTTTATGCTAATGAAAAGATGGTGGTGTTCACAATGACTTTATTATCCCAACTGGTATGAAGGGGCCTATTTTCTCTGGCCAATAATAACGTCGTAGCCAAGGGCGCTAACTACTTCTGTTATGTGTTTCACAGAATAGAGCTTCTTAGGTACAAAGAGAAAAAAAAATAGCGAAATGAATATAGCATAAAAAACAGTAAAAATTAAAATTTATCCGAAGTCGGAGTGCTTCCAACATCCGGGGTCTGATAGGAAAGGTAAAGGAGTTGCTTTCCGTTTGACGAGATTTGCAACGAGATTAACCTTTTTCTTGCCTTATTCAATTGTAATATATGAAAAATATTCGTGAATATGAAAGGATTACAATAAAAATAAGCAAACATAATGTTTATAAATTATTCAATCAGACATGCCTAAAAGAGAATTTGCTTCCCAAATAAACAAATAATAAAATGGTATATACTGCTACTACTACCAATACGACCACTACTACTACTAATAATAATAATAAATTATTTGAAGAAGAAAAGACGCAGATATTGCAATCTATGTATGGAGGAAAAGATGAAAATTATAGAACTTGAATGGGTTAATAAACAATAGAAATTATATTATTCCGAACGGATTTATACGCCGATGCATTCAGCGATATATATATATATATATATATATATATATATATATATATAAAAATATATATATATATATATATATATATATATATATATCGCACGCTCCAATATATATATATATATATATATATATATATATATATATTCAAAGTGCATTCAACATAAAGCAAAAAGAAAACACACAGGGCCGTGGAAATACACTGAGCCGTGGAAACACACTGAGCCGTGGAAACAAACAGAGCCGTGGAAACACATCGAGCCGTGGAAACACTGAGATCGTCGTTTTAGTGACCAGATCAACGGGTCAATCACCAGTTTACTGTTACATCTGATTGGTTCATGTTTAATCAGAATCCGTAGTATTACCAGCACTTGTACCTTCCTAACTCCGTAGCAATGTCATATTTAAATATAAATAGGGATTGTAATATATGCTATCAACAACGGCATCGTTAAGATTTAGATGACGCAGGACGAATAAAATATTAGTACATTCGAAATGTAATTGCGTATTTTATCGCTATAAATTAGAAATCAACTCAATCGGCTTATTAAAAATGTCGTATGTAGATATGTGTGTGTAATTAATAAATGCATGAAAAGTGTAAGAAAATATGTTAACTGCTGAGTCTTGTTGGCTCAACTAAAAAACCTAAACGATGGTTTTGTGTTTAAGATATTCACATAGAAGTGTCGATAATGATCTTCAATAATGTTTCTTATTGGATAGAAAAGATTTTCGCTGCTTTGACGCTTAATTTTATTGCTACGAGAACTTGTTTCGATCGCATCTCTTTTGTAAAAATACTTTCTACTACTCGACTTCCGGTTCGTGATGTTGTTCACTTCGGCGCCCGGAAAATTCGGTAACGGAAAATTCGGTAGCGGAAATTTCAGTAATTTTGACAAGGTAAAAAATTCGGTAACTATGGAATGGGATTGGATTGGAAATTGATCTGGAGTTGGTATTTGGGGTCTAAACACCTTTCCCTATAGTTTTGAAATAGAAATGATGTTATATAGTTTTTGATTTAAAAAGAAATAACTATCTAAAACTTTATTTATTTACTACTTTTTTAATAAAAAAATAATTTGAAAAGAAGATACAAGAACTTTGACTTAAATAAATCAATTTTAATTGCATGAAAACAAATACAATATAGTAATTAAATAAATACTTATTTTTAAAAAGTACTTATTTAAAAATATTGCAGGAGGAGGGGCTTAGCACCCTAAATCAGCCACACAGAAAATACAGCCCTGGTAGTGTTGCAGTGACCGTTGATCTGGTCACTAAAACGACAAGCTCAGTGTGTTTCCACGGTTCAGTGTGTTTCCACGGTTCAGTGTGTTTCCACGGCTCAGTATGTTTCTATGGCTTTGTGTTTCCAAGGCTCAGTGTGTTTCCATGGCTCTGTGTGTTTACACAGCTCAGTGTGTTTTGACTGGAAGCCATGATTTTTTTAGATAATAATATTTGAATGTATGGGGAAGGGTGCTATCCCCCTCCAGAAAGTACGACCCTGCTATTGTAGTTGTGGGGTTTCATCTAGACCCCCATAGTTAATAATACTTTTTTGAAAATATTGGGGAGGGAGACCCAGCCTCCTAAGCCTCGCTTTTGTAAGTACGGCCCTGGTCTTCTTGTAATCGGGTTTTATCTGGAACCCACGATTTTCAGTCATTTAAAAATAAAGAGGAGAGGGGTTAGCCTCTAAATCCCCACTCCAGAATGGGCCTAAAAACCAATTTTCAATCGACTTCTATTTCAAAGTTACCAAATTTTCCTAAATTCGTTCACTACAATTCGTTAGTAGCCATTTCTACTTTTACAGATGCATGCGTCTAGTTGTTTTTTTATTAACTTGTCGGTTTATCTCCTCCTAATTTTCGAAACCGTTACTAGGGGGCGTTCTCCAGCACAATAAATACACTGCGATAATTTTTTATCACCCTCTTCTTACTTTTTACGTCAGCATGTAGATCTCTCTCAAGAGAACGCGTTCTCTTTTGGGAAGTACGTGAACATTACAGACACACACACGCACACACACACATACACACACGCATACACACGTAAGTACGTACGTACGTACGCACATTCACTCACGTCACATACTTTAGACCAAAAAGTTTCCACATTCATTTGTTACACACAGTATGTCTTTGTCACATGTTGTTAATACATTATTATCATTTGTTTGCATATATATATATATATATATATATCTCGGTTCTTGTTGTTCCTTTACCTTTCTTTATGTGAACTCATCTATGTGTCTGCCACGTTTGTTGTGGACATTTCAGGAGACACACGTGTTTATCTCTCAACGCAGCAAACTGACCCACAGCATATTTGCTTTTATTTCAGTTTTATTTTATTTTATTTTGCCCAGGAAGTTATGACAAAATGCTCCATCATTTCTTTCGCTTTTTCTTATTCAAAACAATCTTTTAAAATAATGTAAATATTACAATCAGAAGAATTGCAAGAAAAATCAGAAGAATTTCAAGAAAAGTCGATGTGTCAGATTTATTCTATCGGCATCAAATTAAACAATTAAACATCTCTAAATTTGTTTTTTAGATTTTCAATGGCAAAAAAAAAAAAACATAGACGAAACTCGAATTTTCTTTTTCATTTCGTTTCGCCTGATTTATACAACCCCAATGATGTGGGTTTTCGAGTTGCTGCTTTTGCAGGGTTTTTATTAGAAAAAATGTCCTTTCTTTTCCTTGTGTCCAGTGGGTGATGGACTAATATCCCCGCTTACCTCTTTATTACGGCCTTTGTGCCTTGTTATATCAGTTGGTTTCATTGTAAACGGGTTCAATACTTGGTCAAAAAAATGCAGTAAAATACAGCTAAAGTGTATGGATTCAATGACCATAATATTTAACGCTTATATCTACAGGGAGTGCTTTCAGCTACCTGTAAAATGGCACAGGAAAAACAAAGAAAAATGTTTGTTTAAAAAATTCGTGATAGAAGAGGTGGGAGGAAATATATACACAGAAGTGATTCCGAGAAGCAGATTTGTAAATAACAGGATATCCAACGAGATATAAATTTTCTTTAGACACAGGCGCGTCTCTATCGCCAGGGTGAACGATGAATGTAATAGGTAAGTGTTTCCTCTGATCGTCGGTGTTTGAGTTCATATAAAAAGCCACAGATTCAAGAAAAAAGGAAAACAACACACAACATAATCTTTCTAAATTATTCCCACATATTTTAAACTGAGTCAAACTTAGTTAATCAGAGTTGACCATTTTCTCTGTCCGTCTTCATCTTCACAGAAGGTAAGATCGGATGTCCATGACGCTGTCTACCAGGCAACACGCTTCTCTAACACTAAAACGACTAAACTTTGACATCTGTGCCAATAAAAAAAAGGAATAACCTTCAATAAATATTCACATTGAATGTTGTGACCTTTCTGTTTGATATGTTTGATGTGTGTGTGTGTGTGTATATATATATATATATATATATATATATATATATATATATATATATATATATATATATATATATATAGATAGATAGATAAATCTACTGAGCCAGACAACCCTATCCAGATTTCACCTAAACGGATCGTCCGAGAAAGCCGGCTTTCCCTGGCGAGCCGTTTAGGTGAAACCTGGGTAGATTTGTCTGGCTCACTAGGTTCATCTAGGTCTCCTCTACGGTTGTATCGAGCTCTTTTGTTAGTTAGTTGTTTACTCGTGTCGGGTTTTTTTTTCTTTGGGCTTCAAACCTGTATCTGTGCGATTTTTTTCGACAGAGTTTCATGTTTCTAGCTCTTTCTTTTTTTAAAATGTGTATGTGTGTGTGTGTGTGTGTCTGTGTCTCTCTCTCTCTCTCTCTATATATATATATATATATATATAAGTGGGCATTGAAGACAAAACCGAGTGGTGACAGTCTGTTTCATGTTTGAGTGCAATCTGCAGTCTATCGTTATTTATTAGTAGCAGATCTTCTTTTATACAGGTGTGATTAAAGATGACTAGCAAGGCACTGCTAGTAATCTTTTTATTATTTATTTATTTAATTAATTACAGCGATCTTCATCCTTTACAGGGCTCGGGGACCACTTGAGGTAGAGCTTTACGTTTCGATGCAATGTTTGTGTATAGGCGTGGAAGATAATACAGCCTTGAATAGGTTAACATTGTCTTGATTGGGGAAACATCCCGTTGTGAGGAATCGGCTCACAAAAGCATGCTTCCACGATGTAAGAGGTATGACGTGTTGAGAGAGGTTGAAAGGTCGAGGATACACACACACAGACACACACACACATATATATATATATATATATATATATATATATATATATATATATATATATATATGTATATATGAAAATTTGTTTGAAATCAGCCAATATTCCTCAAATTATGCTTAAGAAAGGTTTTTATCATCTTTGTAAGATTTTTAATGAAGAGAATTATATTGACCTAAGAGATGGATAAAAAATTATAAATTAATGTTTTTTAGCGATTTCAAAATAAATTACAAAGTTTTAAATCTTTTAAAATTCTGTATTAATTTTTAGCGGTTAGGTGATTTTAATATTAGGTAAAAACTATAGATTTAATATTAATGGACAGCTTACGACTATTTAGAGAACCCCAGTATTTAAAAAATTTAGAATTTTTTATGTTTGCGAAAAAAGTAGCGATTACTAGAAATACTGACGTCCATACACAACCTTATACGAAAATAAGTTAGATAACTATAGTAAATTTAAAGCCTAAGTAACTAAAATTCAATAAACCTTTAGGGAAAATGTTTTCCTATATTGTTAAGATGACTGGCTAGTTAAAAATCATAAAAATGCACTGACTTTATATCCGTCAATTAATTTTTACAGATATGTCCCTTCTAGAAAAAATTCGGTCAAATCGCCAACAGGACGCTCAAAACCTAATAAAAACACCTGCCTTTTTGTTTAAAAATGCTTTTTTTTTTTTTAAGGCGAGTTTACTCTTTACAAGACCCGAGTGTCACTCGAGGTCGAGGTTTATGTTTGGTGGCAATTTTTATGTATAAGTGTGGAAGACAACCGTCAATCCTAGCCTTGAATAGGTTAAGATTTTAGTGATAGGGCAAACGTTCTGTTGCTCACACGCTTGGTCCATGATATCCTTAGCGTCCTTCTGTAGAACCACATCTCTGTCGCCTCGAGTCTCTTCTTTATCTTTGAGGAAATCGTCCAACATTCGCTGCCGTAAAGAAGGACAGATGTCACATAACAGTTCAGTATTCTTTTCTTTGTTACCAAAGAAATCCTCCTGTCTTGCAATACTCTGCCCAACTTTTGGAATGTGTCCTTGACCATCCCAATACGTCTACGGATCTCATTTTCGCACTTACCGTCCTCTGTCAAAACGCTTCCCAGATATTTAAACTTCCCCGTCTGCTTGATTCTAGTGTTCCCGACTTGCAAATCGCATTTCGGGCTTATCCCTTTACTGATAACCATGCCAATTGTCACGGATCTTAAAATTCCACTAAACGGAGGAAGTTAGTTATTCGTGTCGTTCGAGGTAGATCTCCTATAGTCCGACCTTCTTTCAATCTGACCGATTTAATCTATCACAAACTTTTACTGAACTTTATTACAATTGGTTTTCGAAACTGTGAAAGTCGAAACAAATATCTGTTTGTATTTTCTTTTCAATGAATTTTATTTGTTTATCTACTTTAGTCACAGAAAAGAGACCTTATTTTTTAGAATAGTTCCTGTTATCAATATATAAATAAACTAATATTTGAAACGCTAAAATTGACTCTATTATTATACAAAACTATGGTCAGCAACCCGGTTCAACAAATACATATCAGCGCTTCAGATTTTGCATAGTGGAACAGAGTTATTATCTATTTGATCACAGCAATTCCAGTTTTGATTGTTTTGGAATAAATCTATTGAGAAACGAGATGTTGTTCAATACTTTATAAGTGTTGCACACACACACACACACACATATATATGAAGAAATATAGTTTTAAGGTGTGCTATATTTATGGGATAAAGTGCTCAATATCAGAGATAGAGCGTATGTGATATAATATATATATATTTATATATAAATATAATATATATATAGGCTGTTTCCTGTCTGACGATTGCGTTCAGTTTGTCGCCTCTGAGTGTTGACTTCAATGTTCACTTTTATACATACATACATACATATATATATATATATATATATATATATATATATATATATATATATATATATATATGTAATGTTGTAGTGTCTAAGGTTTTAAAAAATGTTAATATTGTAGACGCGTCAATAATGACAGGGGAAAATTACCGAGATTTTTCGTAGGCTTTACAGACAGAAGCAGACGTTCAAAGATTATGACTATAGCAAAATGCCCCAAAGAAATGAAAGGGCGTTGCTGTACACAAGGAAATGGGGATGTCATCATTTGATGGTGGGGACGTTTAAAAAAGACAAAGAAAAATAAATAAATAAATGAACACAAAGGAGAGCTGCCGGAATCGACGAGTGGAACGTATTGGCCGTCAATGATAGGAATTGTAATTATCACAGAGTGAGTGGGGAATTGGACGGGATAAAGACGATTAATGACAATGGTAAAATAAGGGTTACGATGTGTGACAGGCAATCCCTAAGGGAATGGCGTCGGTAAGCGGTTGGCATCATGTTGCTGATAAAAGGGGATTGAATTTGAAATTAGATTTAGTCAGGATAGGAATTATTTTAATGCGATGATGTGACTGTTCTGGGACGCAACCAAAATGAACAGCTCCGAAAAGCCTTGGCCGAAAAGCTCCAAAGCCTAGGGTGCTTATATTGATTTTTTTATACTGAAGTTCACTCAATACATTACTCGAGCGCCACTCAAGGTAGAGAGTTACTGTTAAAATTGTTATGATCAATGAATAGCGTGATATGTGTGAAAAGGGCGGTGGTAGGAAATGAAATTATTAGGATAAGGAACGCTTGACGAGGAGGTTAATAGTGTAGCATTCAAGGAAGCATCTACACGGGAGTCCGTTCCATAACGTGGCAGTTCTTGGGGAAAAAGTCGTCTGAATGGCGCGTTTTCCCTTATATTATGCATACAGATGAACTTGGAGGTAGTATACCGTTGTCCTAGCTGTAAAGGTCTTATCAGTTGGAACTGAAAAAGTGGAGCTCATCTGAATATTTGTACTGAAAATACCGACAGATTAGAAACAGACTTGCTATGTTGCGCCAGAGTAGCGAATAAGTCATCTATCATAAGACGGCGTAAATGATCTCTATCAAGACTGAAAAGTGTGGATTGTGCAGCTCCAGCTCAGATATGGCGGTAAAACACCATTATACCTTGGAAATTATTATTTTCTGCGGAAAAAGAGAGCCTTCTCTTCGGATACGAATTGTAGGCTAGTAGAAGGTAGGAGAGTAGATGGGCCGAAACAGTGAGGTAAAAAAGGCCACATAAAAGCAGAGTTCGATGTTTTGAACAAGCCATGGAATTATTGCTTTAATTATTATCAAATTAAAGATAAAGATATACCATGCCTGGAGCCCGGTATTTTCCAGTGTGAAACAATAAACAAACCCCCTTTTTCAGCATGGAGACATAGAGCGTTATTAAATGTATCATACTCATGTCTGTGATATTTAGGCATTTTTCCAATCGTTCCAGTGCATGAACCAAGGTTGAAGATAATAATTTACAATGCTTATTTTTATAATAGTCTGCATCCTAATCATTGATGTAATCGATAATCGTTTATTGTAAAAATAGGCTTAATCGTGAGTAAATTGAAACACATATTCAGGAGGTGGCAATGTGCTTTTCCTATCAGTCGACACGCGATGATGCACACACTTGTGCAAATTAATTGAAACAAAACGAATAATTCAGTTATTTACTTTTTTCGTATTTTTCGAATGAAACATGACCCAGTGCACATATTCCTACTTCGTATGTCCGCCTTTATTTTTTAGAAGCTCTCTGATACAATTTGGCATAGAATCCACTAATTTGGAGCCGTCCTCATTCATTTTGAGTTCACGGTACCATACGTCTATAATGGCCGTCACGAGCTTCTCTTCCGTCGTACAGTCCGAATTCACTCTGTAAGGCTTGCCAATGTGTTCGAGCAGCGTTACAGTTTTCGTACGCTTCCTTGGAATGACGTGCAGACAATGGTCGTAGGATAACTAATCGACAATCGAGACAATAGTGTCTGGGCATGGTAAAAATCTGACGCAATCAAGGCCAAACAAATTTCATCATACACCCCGAAAATAGATTTATATTACTGCAATACGCTGCAAATGATCTAATCTAATGAAAAATCAATTACACCCTGTCACTCCAATGGGTCTAAAACTGACTGTATGGTGAAAGACGGGAAACTACAGTAGTCGTTTCAATTAATTTGCCCAACGGTGTACTGAAAAGTATCTAAATCTAAACAAATGATCAAAGCATCAAGACTTTACCCGGAAAAGCTTCTTGGTTGGGCTGGTAATTTTTCAGCATCTCTTTGGATACGTGTGGATAATAGCTACGCTAGTGCGGTTGGACAATCCTTGCTGCAGACCCCTGCGCAGTTAACCTGTGACTATACTGAACTAACGTTACCTACAGTTTCTGGAAGAGAATGCATAATCTAGAGTGATTAAGGTTGAACAAAGCCATATAGGTTCAAACCCTCGGTCACTATGACTTGTAGATTCGTGCCAGTACACAATAGACGGTTTCCAAAGTGTTTCGTCGACCTAAGTTCACTCAATTCGTTGTATGGTTTCCGGGCTGTTCACAATATTGCCGCACAATGGAATCGCGTCTTGAGGCTGATAACATCAAGAATTCCCACCTCGATCTAATCGACTACGGTAATATTCGACCCCGGGTCGCATGTTAGGAAAGCGAATAAGTTAACCACTCGACGTTCTGTTTCATACCTACACGAATAAAGGCAATTCTATTAGCATTTCTTATTCATTTGTATCTAGCTTTCATGTTTTTTTCTCTCTGCTTATGACTCTCTTTTTCCATGGCTTTCTCTGTATTTGTTTCTCTCTCTCTCTCTTCTCTCTGTGTCTTTTTGTTTGTCTCTCTTTCTGTTTTAGCCCTTTTATCCTTCTGTCTTCCTCACTCTGTCTGCCTCTCCTAACGCGCCCACACACGTACAGAGACATGGGTCTTTGGAATTAAAATGAAATGAATTCGTTGTTTTTTTCTCACCTTAAAATATAACGTCGGGAAGATTCCATGCTTTGTTCAAACTATTGAACTCTTCCTTTATGTGGCTTTTTTTTTACCTCACTGTTTCGGCCCATCTATTCTACTACCTTCTACTGGCGTACAATTTGTATCTATTCGTTTCTACAGAAAATAATAATTTCCCAAGTAAAATCACGCTTCCTATACTAAATCTGTTTCACAGAAAAATATAATGATTTCAGAAAATCTTGGACTCGAGAAACAAAAGAAATGTCATTTTAAGGAAGAGTGGTAGGAAATCTGGTATGGCAGATCATATGTAAAGTGGTAAAATTAGTTCAGCGTAGAATTCAGGGTGCTCAAAAAAGAGATGAATGGAATGAGCCAGGCCACTCAGTATATCAGCCCAAATTGTTTTCATACGTCAAATTTGGATTGTACATTTGAAGAAAATCGTAGATTTAATCGAGCGAAAGGTTATTCTTCCAACAACAAAAAAAAAAAAAAAATGATAAAAATACACGAAATAGAAATATTAGTTCTAAAAATCAAGGTTGACGTCTAAAAAAGAATTTGGGCTGATATACCGAGTGGCTTGATTCATTCCAGCAATATAAGTTACAACGTCAATACCATTTTCAGCACCTGTATGATATAGATGACCCCATACAATATGTAGATATGTTCTCCAGTTATTTCTTTTTGAGTAAAGAAAACTACTTCACACTGAATTGTACGCTGAACTAATTTTACCATTCTACATATGATCTGCCATACCAGATTTCCTACTCATCCTCCTTAAAATGACTATTGAGGAGGAATAAATGTTGATCTGAATGCTGTTGATATTAATGATTTTAGTTTATATATTTTCGGGGTTCGTTATCTTATTCGTTTAGTTTAATGTGTTGGCTTAGTCTAAAGTATGTTACAATACCCGCATTGTATATAGTGTATATATTTACCTTTGCATTGGAGGTATTTTTACAAGGTGGTAATTTTTAGTTTTCAATTTCTGAGTAAAAATTCGTGTTTGATCTTTCAGATTATATGCGCTCTATCACTAACATTCAACACATACTTTTACCTATACATATAGCATATCTTAAGACTATATTTTACCATATATATATATATATATATATATATATATATATATATATATATATATATATATATATGAGTTTTTCCTTTATCTGGCAACTAATGAAGCTCGGACATTTTCTACATCATACCTAGTTACCTCTCCTTAAACGGGGTCTGTCAAACAGCCATAACGCAGCGTTCGTGACTCCACATATAAAATAGTAATCTTCGGATGACCACAACTATTTTTGCCCTAAATTACCATATACTTACTCTCTACTTAACAATACCCTGATGATGACATTATGCTATGTCGAAAGTTCTGGGAATAAATACAATATGAGCCAACACGGTGTTTTCCTCTCGTTTTTTAACAGCCACACAAAAAGCTTATTATTGAATATGAAAGGATTTTATCGAAAATAAGTAGACAAAAGCGTCTAAATCATCTAACGAAAGGTTTCGTTATATATATATATATATATATATATATATATATATATATATATATATATACAGGCCTTACGATTGCG
>OZ010581.1:2907886-2985386 GCA_963932145.1 Acanthosepion lycidas | reverse complement strand
GGAGCGAATCTGTGTCCCAATTTGTAGGGGAAACCAGCATTTGATCAAGAGTGATACGCCGCTTTGGCCACGAAGAATGTCACAGTAAGTAAGGTTCTAGTTTCTATCGTTCGATACATGACTGACGAGACAGATTTTTCCCCGCAGTAGGTTGCCATTACTTTCTGCGATAGACCATCCAAGGCTATAGAATCCGGTCTGTCCATCTATTTACCAATAGCTTGGGGGAGATGAAGAAGCACGTAAGCGAATCCAATGGATTCAACTGGAATTCGAATTTCTCAATCCGAGCCGTTATCCATTACTCCACTGTACCTCCTCAAAAATGACTTCTTGATCAGTCAATTATGTGCCATGCGAGATACACGCTTTCGATACATGACCGACGAGGCAGATATTTTCCAGCAGTAGGTTACAATTTTTTAGTGCGGTAGACCAGTTTCCATCCAAGGCTATAGAACGATTTCAGGATCGTTATTGTGAATGAACTGTTAGTAATTCATGTTTGTTCTATCCGCATTTGCGATCTCCATTTTATTCGAAAATTGGAAAACTACAAACTACAAATTTAATTTGTCGGTTGAATTTAATAAAACTAATTTGGATGAATACTTGCTATCTAAATTTACCTCATTTAATATTTAAGACCGTATATATATCCCAAAATAAATCTAAAAACTAAATAGACAGCTCCTAATATGCGTCATTTATTATAAATGAGAAAAATATAATTATTAATATGTAAGCCCATAAATAACAAATATTGAAATTATAAATAAAAATGAAATCGGTACCGAAAGAACAATTACGAGTGATAGACTGGCGAGGATTTTCTTTGCTTTGAAATCCTTATTTTATTTTACTTCATGATCAAAATTATATAAAAATATAGATTATATCCATATAAACATTATACAGTAGACAGAGTGATAGACATAGATATACACAGAAATACACACACAAAGATAGATAGATAGATAGATAATGAACAGGCTGAGATAGATATGAGCAGGATGAGATAGATAGATAGATATGAATAGGTTGAGATAGATTGATTGATAGATATGAATAGGCTGAGATAGATAGATAGATAGATAGATAGATAGATAGATAGATATGAACAGACTGAGATAGATAGAAAGATAGACAGATTTGCATAGGCTGAGATAGATACGAATAGGCTGAGATAGATACGAATAGGCTGAGATAGATAGATAGATAGATAGATAGATAGATAGATAGATAGATAGATAGATATGAAAAGACGGGCAGACAGAAAATGAAATCAGGTTAAATATTATTTATAGTTTTTCCTTACCAATGGTATCGCTGTATATTTTTATATTTAGAAACATTTTCCAGTCGATGTGACTCGACCGTGACAGAGTTTGTTTGAAGCGCTTTCTTTTCAAACACTTATCCACACTTTGCAACTCTGACGTCATTCTGGCTTTAAATAGGTAAACTTATTTGCTCATTAAATGAGTCTCTCGTCAATTCATAAAAAATAAATAAACTAATTTCGAAGAATTTTTAGGCACAGCTTTTATTATTATTTTTAATATTCATTTGCATCAAGAGACTCGGTCGCCTTGTCAGATTCCTTCTCTCGTAAATTTGCTAAACATTCAGCGGATCTGTAATTAAATATGTTTGAAAACATTTTCACGCATGCGCACTGTATATTTTTCTGCTTTTCCGGATTCGTGATATAACCTCTCATTATATTGGCGCCTGTTGTTGAGCGAAGGTTTAGAAATCTTTGTTAGTGTAATGAGTTCGATCCTCACTCGGTATTTCGCTGTTATGTCCCTGTACGAAGCTAAGTTTTAAAATATCTGATCTTTAGTTGTCTAATGGTGATTGAAATACTTTAAAATCATCAACCTCATCATCAGAATTATAAATGGATCTGGTTGTAGGGTCGCTACGCATCTGAGCAACTAGTGAGTTCACTTCACATATCTGGGTTGAAAGTCGGAGAGGTATTTATTCAGGGACAAGTAAACCTGGCGGAACCCATCTCTCATCCCAAGCCAAATCACAACCAATATTCTCCAACTTGATGGGTTACCTTGGTCACTGATACGTTAGCCGTTGGTTGCATCGAGAGAAACCTAGACTTCTCTGCCGTCAGTCTTGGAATCGCTCCGCCCAGCGTTGCCGTATTATCCCGCGAACTGGCTGCATGGAGTCACATTAAACCTACAATCTCCGAAGTTAAGCAACGTTGAGCTCGGTCATTACCTAGATGGGTTACCGCTTTGGTATACCAGGAGCTGTAAGTTTTAATGAATAATGGCTCGAAATTGCTAATTGGAAAGTCCAGTTCCAATTTAAGTTATATTCGTTCTATTCACTTACGCACAAATACCCTTGGGAAATGTATAAATCCACCTCTTCTCCCCTCAGCTATGGGTTAATTAGTACGACTTGTAAAAAAATACATTTTTACTGTCTTTGCATAACCTGCAAAGGGTTGATAACCCGTAAAAATGAATCAATCAAATCAAACGTGCAAAAAGGCCCATTATCCCTTTGTAATCCTGCTATGTGTTTAGCCACCTTCAGCATCAAAAATGCCTGGAGGGGAATCGGTTCAGTCGTTGATGGACCGGATATGTTGCAGGTAGTACTCGTAGACTGAGCTGGCATTAAAGGGCGTATCGATTGTGAACAGGTTAAACCTGCAAACCGTTTGGTTCGAATTTCATTTGGTACCTGTACACTCTCTATTTGGACGACCGCTCTTCAGTTAATTATATGATTTCGTTAACTGCAAAAGAAATGGGTGTTAACTTTTTGATAAAAACATTTATAACCAAAATAAGGTTTTGGTTGGATGACAGCCAAAGGTTATACCACTTTTGTCATTGTCACAATTCTTATGTATCACTTGAAATTCAGCTTTGTTGAATAAGGTCAATAGTGTGACATTTTGGCGACAGACTTTTAAAACCTTTTGGGGGACCCTATTTGTGTCACAAATATTCAGGTGTCGATGGTTCAAGCCCAGTGATTGTATAGTATTAGTTAAGATGTAAACAGTTATTCAGTTTACTCACAAGGATTGGTGTCACCTGATGCGGTACCTCAAAACACTATTCAAATTATCCCCCAACAGCTCTGATTAAAAAACTGAGAAATATTTTTTGTAATCATTTTTATCCATAATCCGAAATTGCTCTTTGTAAAAATTAAAAAACAATGTGGTACAAAATTTAAAAAATGAGGTACAAAATTTTACAAAATGAGGTACAAAATTTTACAAAATGAGGTACAAAATTTTAAAAAAAATGAGTTTCAAAATTTTAAAGAATGACGTAGAAACTTAAAAACTAATGAGGCACAAAATCTTTAAAAAATGAGGTAAAAAATTTAAAGAAAATGAGGTACAAAATCAAAAACGAGGTACAAAATTTATTAAATGCGATACAATTTTTTTTAAAAATAAGGTACAAAAATAATGTAACCTATTCTTTTCTTTTTAAGAAAATATTTTAAACGAACAAGTTTTTGTTTGGCGAAATAGATTTTATTACTTATTTTACAAAAAGTGTTCTAAAGAACATATATATATATATATATATATATATATATATATATATATATATATATATATATATATATATATATATAATCTATTTTAAGATAGATATATTCTTAATTAACGAACAATGGAATATATAAATATTTTAAAGCATAAACGCATATATACAATTTTTTTAAAAAATTCACCTGAGAAACAATTGCCTGTTTAAAGTATGTAGATATTAGTTTATTATTTATTTAAAACGAATCTATTTGTTAAAAAATTATCAGTTTTCGTACGCAGATATCAATAACGCAAACACTGATTTAAACTTGACATTTGTAAAAAAAAAAAAAAAAATAAGTAGAAAATCTCTTTAAGAAATAAAGGACTGATTTTACACTGTCGATATTATGATCCGATCCTTCCTTCCAAAAAGGATAAATTTCCAATACAAATGACAAATGTTGTGCCTTAGGGAAGGTATAATTTACGAATGTTCCCTTAACTAGTTGTTATGAATAATCAAAATCAAAAGTGATCTCCTCTTGTTTTGTTACTCTTCTCTTTGAGAGAGCTGTTTCTGTTTACTGGGACTATAAAAGGACACTATACGCGAACCTTGTATTCTCAGTTGAATAAAGGTTTCTTAAAGGCCGTACCTGCGTACATTTGTCATTACACTATTACCTCCCATTATTTCATTCTGTTTTCACTGCCTATCGATAGATCGACCTGACCTTGTCGTGTGCACGTTGAATTAAAACACTGAAGGGTGATTGGAAAATCTTTAGAAAATTCGCCGCTGTTTGCCTTAGCCGAAATTAGGTCTTGTGACAGGAAAAAATCCTATTGTCTTAAAATGAAGTAAATTTTAACATTTACAAAATAGAAACAGTTTTTTTTAACAATCATATCTTTAAATACAAGGCAGTAAAGCCACCAATACATAACGGGTCAGTGAGTGTGGAAGAATAAGAAAAACGAAAGCATTAAAATAGAAGAGTAATCAAGAAGACAGTAGATAACGATTGACATTGCATTTACATTTTAGAAGATCAACTGAATGAGAAGCATGGAACCAGAATGGAGTTCCACATTCAATAAGTGCGATAAAAGAAACTGTAAGCATAGAACTTACGGTTAAATCTAACAAATTCAAATGTGAATTGATGAGATCTTGTTGCCTATCTAGTACTACACTTAAATTCATAAAATCTAGGTAGCATAGCAAAAAAAGTTCATCCGAACAATTACCATGAAAGTATTTATAGAAAAGGCACAAAGGAGCTACATTACGACGGGGAAAAGTCACTGAAGCCGAGAGGCCAGGTCAGGTAATATTGCTGATTCATCTTTAGTTTTATCCAATATCTTTAAATATACAGCACCGGACCGAATGTGGTAGGAATATTCAAAGTATGGACGAATGGTAGACTTATAAATATGCAAGATAGATTCTGGAAAGAAAAATGGTCTGGCACAACATAATGACTCAACTTTCTTAGCAGCAGACCTCACAATGAATTCAATATATTCTTTCTTCATATCAGCTGAGAATGATCTACCGATTACTTTAGGCGTTTGGAGGTAGGGATCTTTAAGGTGATTAATAGAAAGAAGTTTCGTTTTCGATTAACGAGCCATTACTTGCCCCAGTTAACAACAGACTGTAGATTATCACCTGCCAATTTGACCTTATCGAACCGATTAGAGAAGAGACAAGAGTAAAGGATTATGTTATCAGCATAGATACAAAGCTGAGAAATGATATTATCCGGAAGGTCGTTGAGTAAAAGTAAGAACAAGATAGAGACAAAGATAAATCCTTGGTTGTTACACGCATTAGTACAAAAACGTCCAGAAGGGTGGCCATCAGTATCTATATGTATTTCTGAGATGAGGTATTATGCACACTATTTACATTATTCGGACTATTGTCCTCATATTTGTCGACATATTTATTACAGCGTTTCGGACGTTTACGCTCCGGCCTTCTTCAAATGGTTGGAATGTCGAACTGAACCCTTTATTTCGCTCACTGGAGTAGACTGTTCTAGTTCCACGGACCATGTATAATGCCAGGTATTGAACTCACACTCTTTGGGTCACCTCACCGGATCTAACCAACGCCTTTATCCTAGGCCGCAAAAATCTCCTGAGCCGACCAAACATAGAAATGAATACAATATGGGAAGCATTAATAATTAGGGACAAAGAAAAACGATAACAACAAAAAAATTGCAATATGAGTTCTGGTAAAACATGGAATGATAACAGCAAAAATTGCAATATGAGCACAGATAAAAAAATGTTTGCTGAAGACATTAGGTTTATAACACCCAGAAATTCATACACAGATGTCCTCAAGGATACGGCATAGTGGATAAAGGCGTTGGTTAGATCGAGTGACAGGACCCAAAGAGTGTGAGTTCAATACCTGGTTAAGGCAGTGGAGAACTTGGAGAGGGGAATTAACAGGAGATAACTGATAACTGACATCCATTAGACATTTCAGGTGGAACTAGAATAGTCTACCGCAGTGAGCGAAATAAACGGTTTACTTCGACATTCTAACCACCTGAAGAAGGCCTAAACGTTGTAATAAATATAGCGATAAAAACGAGGACAATAGTCTGAATAATGTAAATAGTGTAATTAAAATAGTGGCCATTCAAAACAATTTTCTTTTCGCGATTAGATAAAAAAAAAAGATTGAAATTGTTCAAAATGCCAAATCTTGTCAAATGATTTCGAGGTATCAAAAGGTGTAACAGCCCGAGCTTCACACTTCTTCTCGAAAGCTTGACAGTCTCTTTCGGCAATAATTGTTAATACATCAGCATTTGACCTAGAGAAGCGAAAGCCATATTACATGTCTGAAAAAAGAGTGTGCTTAAGTAATTCGGAGTTTATTAGAGACTTTAGCTTACAAAAAAGAGGCCAATACTATGTCGATAGTTCGAGAGATCAGACGATTCGCCTGAGTTCTTAAAGACTGGAACTGCAGAAAAAGATTTCCAGCAAATAGGAAAGTAAGAAGCAGCGAAGCATTTATTGTACAGTTTAGAGAGAACAGGAGCCAGTTCGGGAGAAATTAAATTAGAGAGGATAGAATTCTCCCATGGAAGGAGTTATATGAATAGAGAGTCAGTTATAAGTCAATCGAAAAGAGACAGAAAATGAAAATAAAATAACTGAATTCAACATTTTCTAGTCGCACTCTGTTAGAAATTAATATGGTTAAAAACTTTAGTACTTTAGATGAGTTTTGTTTCAAATTCTTTTTTTGCTAAGACGTTTTCATCTTCGAAGAAACTTTTAAATTCTGCAACTTTCGCATTCACTTTCCTCAACCACTCTCTCTCACTTTGCCTTCATTCCGTCTATCCCTTTTCTCCTTATCTCAGCTCCACTCTGCCCTCTATTTCTCCCTCCCTTTTTGTTTCTCTCTCGTTATAAGGAAGTTTAATATTGAAACAACTTAAACAAGAACTCGTTACTTTCCCGCTCTCGAAATTTCCATCTTTAAATTGAAAACCTTCCCAAGTAAGCATTTTGTTGCTTTATTGGTGCGGACAAAAGAAATCAAATTAGTCAGTCACACTTGGATTGCTTTTGCGTCCGGGGGGCGGGGGACGTCTGATCATTCTCTATCGTGCCACTTACGTAGCAATTTAGAAAATGTTAAAGTACACTTATTTTTTTTTTCCAACTCAATTCATTACTCTTGTTCTTCTATGATGCCATGTGAGCGTAAAGGTGAAATTTTTTAAAAAGAAAGTAAAGATTTATAAACACACAGGAGGAGGAGAACGTGCAGAGGGTGGTGGTTGTTGGTTGTTTTTGTCTAGCAGCATATCAACCTCGATGCGTTATTTGATGCCAAAATCTATATATTTTATACGCAATTCATGGCTTTATCTACAGATATTTTGGATATAATTTTCTACATTCAGGGCTAGCATGTTTTGTAAATATATAGTTTGCAGATCATAATACGTATTCTTGGTAATTTTACAAAAAAAAATGTATTTTTATACTTTAGTGAAGTATTGTTTGTTATTTTGTTACCACCTCGAGTCAATGTGTACTTGGGGACAACAGCAATTAAGAGCTGGTTTCACGCTCCTCAAAACCTCCAATATTTCGATCAGAGACCTTACTGCTGGATGTAATATAGTCAACGAAGTCTGATGAGAAGATACTTCCTTTCTATTTTTCTCTATTTACTGAATTTATTTTCTCTCCGTACGCAGGCGGTTTTGGATTTATTCTAAAATGTTTCTCAAAAATGTCAGGGTTACCTAACAATTCCAACAGATATTTCTGCCATTTTTTATCAAATGCTTTTCCATAATCTATGAAATATACATCCTTTTGCGTTTGTATTGCTCTCTTTTTATATCATTCATATATCATAAATATCTCATTTCTTGTTCCGGTGTCTTTAACAAACCCGACTTTACGTGTTCTATTTCTGTTCTGATTCTTCTGTACGCTCAGAATTCGTATGATAAGTTTTATTCTATGGCTCATTAGGCTGATTGTTCGATGGAGTTTGCTTTAGTTTTCACCTGGCTTCTTAGGCAGTGCTATGAAAATGGATCTACTTAGGTCTATATCACCACTGTTGCATATTTTATTTATTATGACTGTAATTTTGTCAACGCCGAAATCATCTATTATAATTCCATCTGGCCCTGCTGCTCTATTTCTGTTCAGTTTGGCCACTGTTGATTTCACTTCTGATTTTAATATTTCTGTTCCTTCGATATTTCTGTGTGTCGCTGGTTGTCTTCTTTTGACATGGAAGAGTTCTCATGTAGTCTCTGGTTTTCTAAAGTATTTGTTCTTTCTCTAACATCCAGGTCCCGTCCTTGGATCTTATGCATCCCTATTCATGAGCGTGTCTTGTTAACTCTCATATTTTTAGGCATATCTGCTTTATCTTTGTTTCTATTTTTGTACATTTTGTTTTCAACCATTCCTCATTAGCCTGTCTGCATTTGTTCCTAATTTTCTTTGTACAGTGTTGCAGTTTTTTGTGTATATGTGTACTAGACGATTTATTCGTACAAAAAGTACAAATTGTGGCACAAGGCCGAAAAGGGGAGGGGTAGAGGCTGTTCAACACTATCTTATACCTAGCTAATCTGATTCACGACCCATTCATACATTACAATTTACTCATTCACCACAAGAACTCATCCATCACCGTTCAATCCTCCATCCACCATAATACCACATCCTCTCCAGGGGAACCTACAAAAACGCGCCCCAATCCATAAAAATTTGATGAAGATAGACAGTATACATAAAATTCTAATAATGATGAATGAGAGGGAAGGGAGATGAACCAAATAACAAACTAAAAATTAACACAAAATACAAACTAAACATAACTGATGTTAGTAGGACCCGTCCAACCCTCAAAATAGAGAGGCCGCTGTATTCTGCCCGTTGGACAAAATCAAGAGGCGCTCTCGCTAAGGGAGTGGGAAAAGGATAAAATATTATACGGGCATGGGAAAATGTAAAGCTGACCCAGTCGAGATGAAAAAAAGGGGCCAAAACAAACTGGGGAGGTTGGGAATCTCGACTTGAATCATAACCAAAGAGCAGCCGGAATACAGGCCAGGAACAACACTTACTCACATTAACTAGGTACACTGAAGCTTGTCTAACCTAACCAAGGGGAGGGTTCCACAGGAAACCACCACGATGTGCTATAGGTTGACCTAGAAGAGAAAATTAAGGCTAGCCCCGTTAACACGAACCAAGCTCGCCTCTTTTACCCACCTTTCGCTAAAGACTGTCGAATGCAATCGTTTTCTATCAGTTCTAATCATTTTGAGCTGATGCTCAAAGAATCGGATTAGATCCAGATGAGAAAGACGATTGCTCCGCAAAACTTCCTCCTTTCGCGTCGTCCAAATCACCATTCGAGCCGTGGCTAACAGCGTCAGAAAGACCATCCGTTTCACCCCAGAACACGAGGGCGACACATTGTCACACGCGTATGCGCGATCAAGTTTTTCGGGAGCGAGACGAGCCGTCAGCTCGCCGACATGGTCCCATAAAAGGCGGACCCGGGGGAAATTGTAAAAGGCGTGCGAAGTCGTTTCTTCTAAACCAAGGCCACACCGTTCACAGTCTGGCAAATCCACGAAGCCCCATATGAAAGCCTTGTCGTTGAGAGGCAGCCAATTCCGAGCCAAAAACTAAGGGTTACCAAGACCAGTAGGAGCGTACTCATCCTCCGACAAGCCAAGCGTATCTCGTAGGGGATCCTTCGCGGACCCATCCACTAATTCACGACAGAAGACCTTCCTAGGCCGAGAAAGGTCACTGGACCGAGGAACGGCCCTCAAGGCCGACCGACACTCGCGAAGGAAAACCGATTGATCCCGGGGTTTACGACGGCGCTCAACCCGCGAGATGGGGGGGACTGATGGTAAGGCCAGGGAACGCGTCCCTAACAATCCCCTCCAGAACTGGATCTTCTCCAATCAATGCGCGGCGTAGGAAAGCCAACCTAGAGGCACGGATGTGACTCATCAGGAGTGGCATTCCCAGCCCCCCATGATACGGACGTTTAGTGCAGACTCGTCTGTCGATCCGATTCACGCGTCCCCTCCATAAAATGGAGGATAGCGATCGCTCGAACGCCTTCCTGTGGGTCTTACAGAGAGGAAGTACGGACAATCGATAAAGAATCAGTGGGAAAATGTATGTAGCACACACCTCCACCCTGCCCTTCACGGACAACCTCCGTCGATTCCAAGTCTGACCGGCAGAATCGGCCTTTGCTCGTACTTCTCCAGCTGGAGGTCGGGTTCAAACCACACTCCAAGAATGCGGACAGGACCGTCCGTCCAAGCGGCCCGGAAGAGCGGCCCCCTTCCAGGCACCTAACCGCAAGCCGGACGACTTCTCGCGGTTTATCTTGGCCCCTGTCACCTTCTCGTACCGATCAAGCGCCTTCTCTACCGCCTCAATGTCGCTGCGGGACAACACGAAAGCAGATACGTCATCGGCGTACGCGAAAACCCTGGCTCGAAACCCTCCAGGAACGGCGATTCCACGTAGGGCCGGACTGCACGTCTCGTTCTTCAGCCGGCGAAGGAGAGGCTCCAACGTCAAAGCATAAAGGAGATACGACAGCGGACAACCCTGATGAACCGACCTAGACAGTACAAAAGCGCCCGACAACTTTCCGTTCACCTGTACCACAGCAGTGGGGGAGCGATACAGGAGGCTAATCCAACGGCAGAAGTTGGTGGCGAATCCAGCGGCCTGTAGGACAGTAGCAAGGTAGCGATGGTCAAGCCTATCAAATGCCTTGGACTGATCGAAATTGATCAGCGCGGCTTCTTCGCCGTCTTTTACACCCTTTATGATCGTGCGGATCAGATGCAGGTTGCTCTGAATTGTTCGGCCCCTCACAGAACAAGTCTGCTCAGGACCCAACAAGGACTCGGCAACTGACTGCAAACGCTCCTGCAGGATCTTGGCCAAAATCTTTAACTCTGTGTTTAGCAGAGTTATGGGCCTCTTTCCTGCGCAGATCTGCGCAAAAATTCACAGCTTCGGAAGACATCTTACTTAACTTATGTCTAATTACCTGGCCCATGTAACGCTCGCTATTCGAACGATCCTGTGCCTCCCTAGCTAAGGCTATCTCTAGGGGATCCCCCCAGCCACCACCCGGGAATAACTAGCCTTAAGCGTCTTCACCTTTTCAGCTCTATCTCGAGCGAGCCGTTTGCTGAGATCAGTGGTGAAAGACCTAATCCTACACTTAAGTCGCTCCTACCACTTATTCCCGATAACTGCCCCCACTAGCTCCCGCTGCACTAATCTAGTTAGCTGCTCCTGGAAGCCCCGCCTGTCCAGTAAAGACAGATTGAACTTCCAGTACCCAGCCATTCTAGCCCTATTTCCTAACGCCACCCGGGCACAAACGAGTTTGTGGTCCGAATAGCCTACCCAGTGGAACGTGGGACAATCTAGTAGATCTACATCAGCTCTTCTAACTAACATTCTGTCAAGGTAGCTAACTACCTTGTCAAAAGGCCAATTAAGAGCCCACGTCCACATTCCCCCCCCGGGAATGTTCGACCCGGTATCTATCGACGAGACCATAATCGTCGATCAGATCAACCAGGCTACGATCGCCCCTTCTCCCGGTAGCACCCCACCCCCTGTCTAACTAGGGGTCCAGGATGGCATTCCAGTCCCCCATTATAACTAGGCGCGTCGGATCCCAACAGCCGAAAAAACGAGACCCGCTCCTACCGGTCATTGGGCGTATAAACCGCAACGACTCGGAACGAACTACTTTTCACGGCGATATCGGTCACGATCAACCGACCCTCGGCATCGGTATGCACAAGGTCCCCCTTCGCATCAAGAGTACGTCTGACAAACAAAGAAACTCCTCTGGCAGACCGGTCCCCATATGCTGAATAGACGACATAGTCACCCTCCAGCACACACGCATCCGAACTGCAAACAAAGTGGGTCTCTTCGGTCGCGGCAACATCCACACCAAAGGACAAGAGGTCCCGAAGCAGGCAGGAAGCCATACCCCGATCCTTCAAGCCCCTTGCATTCAGCGTAGCTATCTTAATTGACATCTTCTATGTCCTGTAAAATATAAAAAAACAGAATTAACCTATTCACATACAGGGCAGAAATCTGCAGGTGAAAGGACCCCGACGGATTGTCCCAGGCTCCCTCCTGTGCCCATCTCTGACGTCATTCATCCGTCTGAGACAATCCCGCCGACGTCCATGGGGTACATTAGTTTTAAAACCCTGTAAAGAGAGGGATGGAGACATACCGGGACCCTCCCTGCACAGTAGTTAAATAATTTTTTAAAAATTAGCTGTGCCTGTCTGCACCATTCAGATTTCAGGGAAAGCATCCTTGGCCTCCTGTACGTGGGGCCATACCTTCAGATGCTTCCCTGTATCCCTAATACAAGTAATTACACCCGGAGCTCGGGGTAAGTTCCTGAGGTCTTCTGTTGATTTCCCATCAACAGTAGTGATTTTAAACAGGGGCCCAAGAGGGCCTTTCTCTGTGTAGAAAGGTCTCTCTCCGCCTCCTTCCTGTCCACTTTGCATGTGTCCTCCACGATGTCTAAATGATTTTTCTCCGTCTTTTTCCTGGAAGGGTAGGGCGGGGTTGAAGTTGACGGTGGGGGAGTAGTAAATGGTGGAGTAGTAGATGGTCGGGTAGATGTCTGGGTAGAAGGTTGGGTCGTGGGTTGGGAGCTGGGGGGTGTAAAAAGTGAGGGATACTGAGACCTAGCTGGTGAAGCCGATGCGCTTCTAGAGCGGGACTCTGTCATTTCAGCTTCTTCTGGTGCAGCAGGAAGAGATGGCGATCTTGCGGTAGTTGCCTCTTTCTCTCTCCTGCTTCGCCCTGCCACTTTCTTTTTTGGTCGGGATCTCCTCATCCTCCTCTTCCCTCCCTCTCTTTGATGAGGAAGACCGAGGTGGGGGCATTTCTTCCACCTCCATCTCCGCCCTCTGGATTTGGTTGCTTTACTTTTGTGGGTTGTTCCTTCTTCTGGGATGGTTGCTGCTTTTCCGGCTTTTCAGAATCCTGCTGAACCACTTTCGGCTGTTTCTTGGGGCTACTCTTCTCCTGTTGTGGCCGCTGCTGTTTGGGAGGCTGCAAGTTCCGCTTCAGGGGAGAAGGTGCGGTCTTTTACTCCTTAACCTTCACCCACTCCCCATCAGGAGCCTTTTCCGACGATGTTTCTGCCGCTGTTGCTGTTGCTTCTGTAGTTGTTGTTGCTTTTGTAGCTGGAGGGGGTGGAGGCTGCACCTTTTTACCTGGGCATACTTTGGCCATGTGGCCCAGAACTCCACACAACCAACAAAACGGCCTACGTTCCTCCACCACCAGCATCCTCTTCTCCCGGCATATAAGCGTATTGAGATGTCTCTGAATGCATCCCTGTCCAATATCACTTGTAGCACCATATCCTCTGTAGCTATGCCAGATTTGCTGGTTATAGGTTCCACGTCCTCCACCTGTCCATATTTGGCGAAGAAGCCACCCATGCGGTCTTGTCTGATGTCTATAGGCACCCCATGATCCGTGATTTTTGTTCGGCGGGTGACCATATATTCCGTCTGCATCCGCATTGCTGCTGTTTAGAGCACACTTCCCGCCAGTTGTTTGGCTTCCTGCTCGGTAGTCAGGAGGATGTCCCACATAGCATTTGACCCCCTGGCCAACAATTTGGGAGCTATTTTCAGACTCTTTAGCGCCTCTCCCATACTCTCCCTATTGAACCCAGCCAATTTCCGACTCTTCACGTCGGAGGTCAGTAGGGAAATAGTTCTCGTCTTCTCGGCATCCAGAGCCTCTGGAATCGTAAGGAACTCATTCCCCTGGATCAATTCCTCATACTTTTCCCCTTGCTGCTTATAGTATGCCGCGTCCTTCCTTTTGGGACTGTTTTCCGCCCAGGCCGATGTTTTCGGCGACGACGACGTATCAGTTTGCACCGTAGGAGACGATGAGGCTTGTAAATTGTCCGCCATGGGGATTTTTCCCCACGACAGCTGCACAATAGAAGCTTGCCTTCTGTATTACTTTTTTTTTTGAGCAATAATTAACAAAGCAAATCAAAACAAGAAAAACTGGGAGAAATGGAAAATAAAAACAACACGTAAAAACTAAAAATCAAATCAACAGTTCAACGGAAAATGATAGAAACGAAACGAGGGGAGGGTAAAATAAAGAAATCAAACAAAAGCAATGCACAAAATAAAATCAAAACACGTACAACGTAAAGGAGTGAAAATGAAAAAAACTTTGCAAACAAAAGAACATCTAACCGTTTACAATCGAATTTTCAAAAACGCTGTAAACTCCAATGAAGGATACAACAATATACTAGAGGGGGTGTATATATGTACTAGTGAGTTAGCCCAAATGATTTGACTCACTTTATAGTCTACCAATAGAAGGTTAACCAATCAGAAGACGTAGAACATTCAATCTGTCGTATATAAAGGCGGCCATTTTGTCTACTCTGTCCGAATGTCCAGCTTGTCAGGTGAAGAGATAACAGAAGGACGAACTACGCTCTGCTACTTTTACCAAAATATACACTGCTAACCTGAACAACGCTTTCCTACTGTCTTTGAAATATTCACTGCTAACCTCTGGATCCTATACTCGAAGACGACCGTCATCATGAACAACATGCAGCGTCCTATATTCTGTGCCGTATCTTGGCATTGTTTATTGTCGCTTTGTCATCCATTCTTTTCTTTTTTTTCTTTGTCTATTTTTCTGTGGGATGATATCGATATCTGACATTACTAATGTTTCTTCTAATGTGTCCCAATTCGAGTGATACATTTTTATTTTGTCCATTATATTTGCTTTTATTAAAACTGTCCATATAGTTCTCTTTCAAATTCGGGCCATTCGCTGTAAATTTGGTTCGCCTATCGTTCGGTTCACACTCCTCCCCGGTTTGTTAAATAGGAATAAAGGTTTATCTCTTGTTTCCTGTTTTCGATTCCGTTTTCGGTTTCTTCTAAAGTCGACTTTAACTCTAGACTTCTAACGTCTCTGCTTAAACTCTGAAATTTAATTGTTTTATATATTTATTCTTTTTTTCCTCAATAGGAGTAGATAGATTCGCCTATCATCCGGTTCACCCCCCTCCTTGTACTTTTGAACAGGAGTAGAGTTTTGAGTTTCTGGTTCCTACTAAAGTCTTCTCATTCTCTTGCGTCTTAGTGGTATTCTTTTTGCGAATTTGTCAATTTTTACCTCTTGCCATGATAACCTTCTTGCAGGAATATCAATTACCTAATGATCTGTTTGTATTTTTAGGCTAAAAATAATTAGTGATAATATTATTGGAATATTCTAGAATATTCCACTTGAATAATCTAGAGTATTAAAGCAATTTAAAAGTTTTAAAATATGAAAGTTGCATTGTACTTTTCAGCTCTCAAAATGGATAAATATGGATTTATTTTTATTAAATCAATTTTTTTCTGTTTTCTCTGCATATTTAATTATGCATTTGCGTACAGTTGAGTAAATGAAAAGTATGTTTATTTATTAGTTGCAATTACAATAAATTAAATATTTGTATGTGTACGAATATTTGTTTCCCTCTATCTATCTATCTATCTATCTATCTATATATATATATATATATATATATATATATATATATATATATATATATCTGTGTGTGTTTGTGCGTGCGTGAGTGTGCGGGGGTATTAATTAAAATTTTCTATATTTGTGTGAGAAGAATGTTCAATAACGGTGATAGAGCGTTTGTAGATATAAAAATTGTGGACATAGGAATCAACACTGCATGGTGATTGGTAGCTTTATATTGTTTTGGTAAGATGAATATTACTAGTTTCTCCTCTGGGCAAAAGGTTACATTGTTTTGGAGTGTTGTTCTAAAGCGGAACAGTTATGTGGTTAGTTAGACGGTAACAGTTAAGTTTCAAATTATTATAGAGGCTACCGTCTCTCTAATATCCTTTACGATTATACAATAGGCCTTATTACCTATACTGAACCATTGACCAGCATATGCAAACAGTCGAGCCAAAACGCGACACACATGGCCTGAAGATTGCGTTCAAGCATAAAACAGACTTCCGTCGATTTAATGTCAACTTTTATATTTATATAACATCAATCAACAAAGGGACAAATTTTATTAGTACTAATCATATATATAAAAATTAATTCATCCACATAACAGATTTTCTACAGTTAACTAAAAAATATAAATTAAACTCTTATCAATAATAACTTCCCTAATTAAATTGTTGATGAATAAATAAAATCTTTATACCAAACAAATAGAATATAATACTTCTTCAACTAAGCCTAAGCATATCAATCTTATATATCGTAATCAAATGCATTCTAATTATAAACAAGATGAAAATATTTTTTAAAAAGATTAATAAAAACTTATATATCTACCACAGATCCAAGCAAGAAAATAAAATTAATTATATACTACAGTAAATCTACTATATCTAATACAATCATTCATAATGACTCTTCCCTGCCGAAAACCAACATTGTTTATAAATTTTAATATCCTCTGGGAGATTGTATCTCCCATGATAAGAATAATATTTATGTTGGACGCACTGCAACAACGTTGTTTCGGCGGCTATGTTTTCATTTTAATGATATGTGTAACTTTTCTAAACATTTACAATAAGATACCTGTCCACATTTGCAATTCAGAAAAATCCTTGTCGAAAATACCTCTAAACTTTTTCACGAAAAGAATAAACATAAACTAAAAACTCTTGAAGCTCTCTATATTAAAAAAATTGAAACCAAACCTTAATAAAATTAATTATGAATACTCCACAAATATTTTAAAATGTGTATAATAGATAGGTTGAAATGCCAATAATAGTTTCCCTTTTTACGACTCATGTCGTAGAAAAAAACACTCCAGACCATATTAGTTACCTTCCTTTAAACTGTTTCAGCAATGACGTACTGAGACAGCGTTCCTCACTCCATTTGTAAAAAAAGAACAAAAAAAGAAAAAGAAAAAAAAATTTTCACAACGGTTTTAGACAAGTAGTAGCTCGAACTGAAGATCCTGACAGTCAGCATGCATTGTTGATTCTTACTGATATATTGTCTATATCTATTTATCTATGTTTTTTTAAAAGAAATATATTCAAAATGTTTTGCTTTTTTAGAAAGGAAAGGTTCACACAAGTACGAAAATCCATGACAAAAATTTTATGTGTGTGCGATATTGCGCGTGCAGAAGATATTAATAAAGTCGAAAAGAGAATAGACGATAAACTACATCTGCGGCCTGGATATGACAATAAACTACATCTGTATCCAGGCTAAGACGATAAACTACGTCCAACAGTAAGGCCTCTCATCAGGAGGCTTTGAGGAGCGTGGTACCTCCTCTTAATTACTGGTGTTCCCACCTTGACCCGGGGTGGTAGCACCTGTTAAGGTCCCAGCTATGGGAAAATAGTTAACCCAGAAACTGAGGTAAAAGGCATTATAAAAGTGTAAAAATAGGTTTTAATACTAGAAATAATTTGTACAAAAAAATTATTACCAAATATGAATTTTTGAGAAAAGAGAAAAATATTACCAGCAATATGTTTTTGAAAAAATATTACCAGCTATACGTTTTTGAAAAAATAATATTACGAGGAATATTTTGAGGAAAAAAAATTAACGGAAATAGATTTTTGACAAAAAAAAAGAATAAAAGAAAAGAAAAAAGTTGTCGGCATTAAATGACCCATTGAGGTTGATATGACGTAAACCAAACCAAACCAAACCAAAAAAATTTACCGTCCTAAAAGATAATTAACATTTCTCTTATTAAATGAAACCCGACATCACGTACCCATAGCAAAAGCAGTGTCATGGCAGCAGAAGGTCAGCGCAGTTTTTGGAAGTTTCACAAATTTGTTTTTTAAATTGTTGAAGTCGAGAATGATTTTAGATTTGTTGTCTTTAAAGATCTCGTTGTACTTCATTAGCTCCCCACAATTTCCTAGTTTATTTTATAAGTATGTTTGATAATTATAAACAATACCCTAATCATGACATTAATATGTCGAAAGTACTTGGTAATAAAACAAATATGTATAAACACGGTGATTTTCTCTCGTCTTTCGTCTTTAAAGATCTCGCTATACTTCCAGTATGTGGTGGGTCATAGCTCTCCACAATTTCCTAGTTTATTTTATGTTTGATAATTATGTCTTCAAGAAATCTCTATGTGGACCATTTTAAAATTGGTGAAATAATTTGGTAACACCAGTTTAATAGCAAAAAGAAATGAAGGAATTATTCTTGAAAGAGCGATTTCAAGAAAAGATATGCAGTGAAGGTGAATGAAAGCGGTGAATAAAAAGAAAGAAAAGAAAAATGATGTAGAAGAGGGAAGAGAAAGAAGAAAGACAAGAAAAAAGGAAAAGAGAAGATAGAAGAAAAGGTCAAGGGTGGGAAATGGAAGAAAGAAGAAAAGAGGAAGAAATGAAACGAAAGAGAAAAGATGAAAAACGAAAATATAAAAAAGAATTGAAGGAATAAAATTGAAAATAAAGAAAGAGAGAAGTAAAAGATAGAAAGACGTGAATGAAAATTAAAGGCAAAAAAAGAAGAAGAAGAAGAAGAAGGAGGAGGAGGAGGAGAAAAAGAAGAAGGAGGAGGAGGAGAAGAAGAAGAAGAAGAAGAGGAAGCACCATAAAAATTAAAACTTAAAAGAAAGCAGGAGAGAAAACGAAATAATGAAGATTTTGGGAGATACGCAGAAATAAAGAAAAGATAGAAAAGGAAATTAGCAGAAAACGGCTTGAGTAATAGGAAAAAAAATGATATAATTCATTATATTATATTTATATTCATTAGAGTTGAGAAAGAAAGAAAAAAACTTAGATGAATATCAAAAGATACAAAAGTGTTTCGCTGAAGTTTTTCTTATCGTTGGGTGTAAATAAATAATAACTTACTTGATGTGTTCTCGTTACCAACTTTGTTTCACAGTCAAAACGATGTATTCCTTGCAGTAAAAGATCTTCATCCAACAAAACGGCATGCTTCTTTGCAGAACAAGTTTATTTCTAAAAGAACATGGCGGATTATTGTCATCAGCATTAACTTCCCTCGATTTCCAGAATTATACACCTGTTTCCTGTACTCTCTCTCTCTCTCTCTATATATATATATATATATATATATATATCATCTTGTACTCGATGTATTTATATTTGCTCTTAGCCCCGTCGTGGACGACTCTGTTTGTTAAAGCGTTCGTTTAAGGTAGTTCTGTTTCTTATCACAATTATCAAATAAGGAAAATATTTTTTTCGAGAGGAGGGTGTTGTAGGCGACCCTGGCATTAACAGATTGTCCAATAAACAAATAAATAAAAAAAATAAAAAACGATACGTTTATGTTTTCTAGTTTATTAAACAATTTCTGTCTTGCTTTTAACCAAAAGACTTTCAAGAGAAACAACAAAAATGAATTTTTTTTTTTCGGTGGTTGTATGCCAAAATATTTTCTGACTGAAATATTAAATTCTTAAATTAAATTTAAATGACGCGAAATCTTAGAACAGACTTCAATATTGTGTAGCATAAATCACAAAAATGAAGAAAATGTTTGTCCCAAAAATCTTTCATCGGATCAAAAATGAGGAAAAATTTTAAAATGAAACTTAGAAAATAAAGGGTTTTAGAAAAGTGGAGAAAACGTCGAAAAATCTTGAAGAAAAAAATAATTGGAATGTGTGAAAAGATGAAAAGGTGTGTGGAAAGAATTTTAGAGAAGAGAAGAAAAGACGTTGACATCAGGGAAAGAAGAGAAGAGAGAAAAGAAAAAGAAGATGAGATGGTGATGAAGAAGAAAATAAAGCAACAAATAGACGGAAAAGATTGAAAGAAAACGACAAAAAGAAGAATTAAGAGGCGAAAAAGTACAGATGAAGTAGCATAGGAAAAGAAAAAAAAGAAACCGAAATGAAGAAGAAAGAAAGAAAGAAAGAAAGAAAGAAAGAAAGAAAGAAAGAAAATGGAAGACAAGAAGAAATGAAGGTTTCGGAAGAAAACAATGAGAAGTAGAAAGAAAAGAAATAGAAGAGGAAGAAAAAGTAAAAAGAAGAGTTGTTGAGAAATAGAAAGAAGAGAAGAAGAAAGAGTCGTAAGGGAAAAAGGGAAAAACGGACAGACGTGAAGAGAAAAGAAAAAGGAAGTAGACGATAAAGTCGAAAGAAAAAAAACATACATACCAACAAAAAGGAGATAACCAAGGACATTTTAGTAATGACCGATTTTATCGAATATTTGGGAGGCAATTGTTTGGAGAAAGAGTTAGAAAGGAAGAAAAGCAAGCTACAGAATTCAAAGGAAATTACACATTTATTTAATTAAATAAAAAAAAGGAGTAGAAAGCCAAAAATATACACGAAACATTGCATTGGAAATCGAAAATATTTTAGAAAATATTGCTTCCAATTCCTGAAAACGAAGAAATCGGTAACAAGAAGAAAAACAGATTTTTGAAATGTAAAATTTACTTTACCTAATATAGATTAGACGGCCAAACTTCAAAGGCTGTGTTGCATGACGTGCCTGCAAATTTGAGAATAATGTACGTACGAATATATATATATATATATATATATATATATATATATATATATATATATATATATATATATAATAGAGAGACAGACAGATATATAAAAATATAAAGTCGATATAAATTTTAACGCAGGGAAATTTTAAAGAAACAAATGATTCAAGAAGGTTAAAAATAATTTAGCGCTGAATTTTACAGACGAGAAGCAATTATGTTTTCTTTATTAAAAGTCAGATTGTCAAGGATTTGTATTAAAATCGTCAGGAAGACACACACGATAAAAATGTTCCCTGAAAAAAGTCCTGGAACTAAAATTCTGCATTGTAGACTATAAATACTGTTAGTAAAATTTTCTATTGGTATTTACTAAGCTTAGATTTTTCTGTGACCAAGTTGCAGTTTCAGAACAGCTAGTGGTATCCATCACACTACAGAAGAAATAAGTTTGTTAACACATCTTTTAGACGAACAGCTACCCTATCAAAAACTTCGCATGTAGACATTGAAAAATACAAGAAAAAGAACGAACAGACTACGTGAGATATTATTAGCTTGGAATTATATAAATATAAAATTCTGAATGCTATATCATCCTCTCGGCCACTAAGCAAATTAGACAATGTAAAGTACTGTGAATAAAGCATAACCTACGTATGGAGAAAGGAACAAAGGAACAAAGTGAGACATTATTATTGTCAACAAGATTTATCGACTGTTAAATTAAGCTCTAGCATTTCAGAAGAAAGAACTTTAGGATCATTATGTACATTATTACGTTGGTGCAAAAATAATGACGTAATAATGTCGTTTTTTGACGTTAAAAACACATCAAAAAACGACATTATTATGTCATTATTTTTGCACCAACCTAATATTAGCATATTGACTATTGCCCTCATTTTTGTTATTTATATCACAACATTTCGGCCTTTGCACTCTGCAACTTTAATCAGAAGCTTGTCGATTTGGTTCACCTGCCGTTCGGTTCACACTTTTTTAAAAGAAGTAAAGGTTTATCTCTTGTTTCCTGTTTAGGATTAGATTTTAGGCTTCTTCTACTTCAACGTCTCCGCCTAAACTCTGAAATTTAATTATTTTATATATTTCTTTTTTCCCCTCAATAGGAGTAGATAGATTCGCCTATCATCCGGTTCACCCTCCTCCCCGGACTTTTGAATAGGAGTAGAGTTTTGGGTTTCCGGTTCCTTCTAAAGTCTCAGTAGCCCCCCTTGCGTCTTAGTGGCATTCTTGTCTTACTTGGGCTGAACTGATTAAAGAAAACTAAAACCTTTACTTTTATAATCCATCAAAATTGCAAATGATCTATTAATTTAAAAAAGAATTGTCATTCTAGATAATGGCTGTAGGCAGTCAAAAGAACGAATATAAACTTTAGACAGTTCTTTTTTTTTATCTTTAACCCTAAAATACAGAAATTAAATAGCCAACAAAAAAAAAAAAAACTAATAATTCATGGAATCTAGACTAAGGAACCTCACTTTGATGGACGGCCGTTTCGACCTTTTCTGGAATCATCAGTAGTGAGCATCCACTACCAAAAATCGAACGCGGGCCGTTACGATATTAAGCTAGCATCATACCATTGGGTCAGCGGACGAGGGCGACGAAGAGAAGAAAAAACACGACTCAATATATCGCAGCTACTCCTAATTCCGGTGGTGTTACTCATCCAAGTATACATAACCCACTGGAACCGGTCTCAAGAGCAACATCTTCGTTTTATACTTATAGAATATCAATAAGCGCATGGGCAAATTTTATTTGTGTTAATCATGTATATATATATATATATATATATATATATATATATGTGTGTGTGTGTGTGTGTTTGTGTTTGTGTTTGTGTTGTGTGTGTATTTAGGCAGCAATTTTTGATTGATGCATGTTTAATTAAATAATATAGACAAGTTTTGTCTATTTATTTTACTTCTTGTTTTCACTCTCGCGTGGTCAAGTGTAACGTCACTAGCTGCGATGCGATTTACGCTTCCGCGTCTCGTATACACGATTTTGTCGTTGTTTTCAAATTTTTCATGCAACAAAAACAGGCGATCATTATTGTTTTGACTGTGTATTGTTTAATATATTGAAATGTAATTGTCATCTTTGATAATGGCTTATGTAAGCAGAAAAATTAGATAGGATTAAAACATTAATTACATCATTCAGACTATTGTCCTCATCATTGTCGCCATATTTATTACAACGTTTTTTCAAGGACACATACCGCAGTGGATAAAGGCGTTGGTTAGATCCAGTGACAGAACCCAAGGAGCGTGAGTTCAATACCTGGTTAAGGCAGTAGAGAACTTGCAGAGGGGAATTAACAGGAGATAACTGATAAATGACATCCATTAAACATGGAACGTGGAACTAGAACAGTCTACCCCAGTGGGCGAAATAAAGGGTTCAGTTCGACATTCCAACCACCTGAAGATGGCCGGAGCGTACAACGGCCGAAACGCTGTAATAAATATGGCGACAAAGATGAGGACAATAGTCCGAATAATGTAAATAATATTAAAGGAACTTAAAATAAATAGACAAAACTTGTCTATATTATTTAATGAAACATGCATCAATATATATATATATATATATATACAGGAGTAGTGGCACTTGATCTGAAGATCCTGACAGTCAGCATACATTGTTGTTTCTTACATCCATACTGTCTATGTAGATTTATCTATATTTTTTTAAAGGAATAATATTCAAAATATTTTGCTTTTTTAGAAAAGAAAAGTTCTCACAAGTTTTCGTGTACAAAAATTCATGACAGAAAATCATATTTAATATTTTATGTGTCTGCGATAATGCGCGTGCAGAAGATGTTAATAAAGTCGAAAAGAGAATTGACTTTCATCTCAGCATGTCTTCTGCACCTGGGGATGAAACGGGTATTTATTCGCACACCCATTCGAAAGGAATATGGTACAAGGCCGTATTTAAAGTGGAATCCCACGGGTACATGAGATTAGAAACAAAAATTGCTGCCTTCCTCGGCACTTCCCTTTTGGGACACCTTAGGCTTCAAAAACTGGCCTTGACCCACCCTTGTTAAGTGCAATGTGAGTGATACTGCCTAGCTTGATGGTTCCCAGGAGCTGGGTACATTAATCTTAGTTTTAGTCCCCGTTTAAAGAATATACTCTATTGTTATATAATTATTTAGCATTCACTGTTTCTAGTGGAAAATTAATGGTTCTTTTTTCTTCTCTTCCATGCCGTTGACCTTCAAAACGTGGGAGATTATGGTTCTCCACAACTTCCTATCCTTGTTATTTCTAATCCTTATCCTTCCTAGTCCTTGTTCTGTTATTCATTTATACAAGCTCGTTTGTTTCATTATGTTCTGTGAGGGCTAAATTCTCCAAGCCCACTTTCCGTGGCTCTATATTCTATAGTATCCTTTTGTTCCCATTTTCTTGAGAGTTATTCATTGCACAGATGCACCATTCATGTTATTCTCAGCATCCTTCTGTAGAACAACATCTCTGTTGCCTCGTCTCCTTTTCATCTGGAAGGAAATTGTCCATCTTTCGTTGCCATATAGGGTGATTGATATTGCATATTAGCTCAGCACTATTTTCTTTGTTTCTAACGAAAATTCCCTGTTGCTTCATACATTATTTAGCTTTTAGAAGTCATCTTTCGCCATTACAATGTGCTTTCGGATTTCTGTGCCACATTTTCCCTCTTTCCCGACTGTTAAATTTCAGTTCTTGCTTGGTCCATTACTTTTGCTGAAAACCATACATCCTATCTTCTTATAGTTAGTCCTTTCTTCTTGCTTTCCTTCTGTAGGAGAATTCCTTTCCTGTCTGTCATCAACACTGTATCATCTGCGTATCTTATATTGTTAAGATTGTATACGTTTCCTTTGCTCCAGTATTGAAATGTTTATTTTTTATGGTGACTTTAGAAACCAAACTTTTATTACGTTTCTATCGTTAGAATTCTGAAATATTTAAGTGCTGATTTTGATTTGAAATTATTCGATTAAGTAATGTCAGTCGAGAAAGTAATGTTTTCGCCTGTTGTCAACAGTTAAATTTTGTAATTTCTTATTTAGAACTTTGTAAATACGGCCGATGACAAAAATACAATATTTTACCATCTGAATATTTAATGTTAGAGGAATTTTGAAAAAAGAAACAAAAGGAAAAACAGGAATTCTTGGCTAGACGTTTTGATATTATCCAAGAAACCAACATCAAAGAAGAACTTTCTTTCTGAACTTCTGGATTGTAGAGTTAATATTGACGTTTCGGTCTTTCTTTATATCGTCCGGCCTTCATCAGGTGTATATCGATCCGTGTAACCCAGAGGCAATTCCCAACTGAAGCCTTCATTTAATGTACGGAAAACTGGCCTCGTCGGTTAAAACGTTGGTTCGTGAATTCGATGGCAGAGTAATTGTGAGTTCGATTCCTGGATGGCAGTGTGTACTTGGAGTTAGTGGAAAGACGGCGAGTAATAACCGAACAATAAGTAAAAAATAAGAACTAGACGAGATATCCCAAGACATGGGCAGTGGCACGAGAACAATCTACCTCCGGAGATTAAATAAAGGGTTCCGATTAGAAAACACCTGATGAAGGCCGGAGGGCACAACGGTGGAAATGTTGTGACAAAGATGAGGACAATAGTCCGAATATATAAATAGTGTAAATATCGGTTTGATGTTAATATCGGAGTTAGCAAAAGTTTTAATAGATTTGGACGGTTAATATTAGGGAAATGGTTTTATCATTAATTCGAAATGGGGAAATAATATCCATGGACATTGTACGAACAACTTTATATACACATTGAGCAACATCATTTTCCGAAAAAATAAGATTTGGAGATCTTAAAAAACCTGCAACAATTTTGCGGATTAATACAAGACAGAGAGGTTTAGAGAACTGATAGGAGCGGGGGCGGGGGGGGGGCTATTTTTAAATTTGCTGCAGATGAGAATTCACCCAGACTTGCAGTGCGCCTTCAAGTCGAAATAGTTCTCCTGATGATGAAGTATTCTGCGAGTTGATTTAAAATTTAAATTCATTCACATAAAATTCTCAATGCTATTTTCTTTAAATCTAAACATTTACACAATTGTGACTCCTGACACGATAAAAGCCACAATTGAGGCATTTTTCTTCATTTAGTAAAAAAGACCGTGCAAAATTGTAACCAGACCAACACATATTCCTATATTATAGTAAAATTTTCACAACACAAGCTTATGTCTTTATTTACACCCTGATTTCATATTTGGCTGTACGAAGATTAGTTAACATCAACCGAAATATCTTAAAAGTTGGCATATACAGAGTGCGATGGATAAATTGTCGTCTAAATCACACAAAAATGAAAATAACACTGACATCTCATTTTAACAGATATATTTACGAAAATCATACAAAAATATCTTGAAATACTAAAAAGTAAATTTATTCAATAAAATAGCCACTTGGCTTCAACCAAGGCCTCCAAACAACTTCGGAATCTCCTGCAACTCGTCTGGATGGTCTTATTTAAGTTGGTGAATGCTGCCATAATCCTTGCCTTCAGTTCAGCTTTGATGTCACAAGGAGTTTTATTGATCTCTTACTCAACTGTGCCCCACACATATATAATCAAGCGGGTTGCAGTCTGGGGAGTTAGCTGGCCAGATGTAAGGGGTGATGTGGTCGCAGAAATTGTTTTACAGTTATGACTGGGTTCTTCTGCTTATGTGGCATGGTGCAGAGTCCTTTTGCTAGACATAGGGTCTTCCAGCAGCCACCCTTTTGGCCCAGGGCAGCACTACCTCCTCAACGCACTTGATGTATGCCTCCCTGCTGAGTCTGAGCCCCTCTGGGAAATTGAATGGGGGCATAACGTCGTGATCACTCTAAACGTATTTGTAATCACTATTAGATTCATCCAACTCTTTCCACATGCTCTGCACTGTCTTCAGATTAATATCCAAAAACTTTGAAATGTTCGTATTGGACCTTTCGATGCGAATGCCAATGCCAATGAGAACAGTATATCGTTTTCAAATTTCTGGCGGAGGGAATTGCGTCATGGTGCTCTTTTTCTCACAGACGCTGCCCAACTGACCCTATTAAACTGTGCAAACGCGTATGCATGAAATCAAAAATATAAAATTCTATACGTATATATGTGGTGAAAAGGTTTTGCTTCTAAAATCAAAACCAAACATCAGAATAGTTTACAACTCTGTTTTGGTCGGGTCCAGAACTTTTCCTCACACTGTTGTATTTAGAAAGCCTTATTCAAGCAGTCTCATTTCAAAAATTTGACATCAGAAGCTAAGCGACGTTGATAAAACCTACAATAGCCGATAGTCATTGCTTACAACATTCTAACTGCCATTTTGACACTCAACGAATCGTCTAAGTCCAGAATCGGTCGATTTCATTTTTGCGTTCTTTTTTAGTGACTGTCTTAGGAAAGTCAAAAGACGTAAACAAGCTCCCACACACATTTACTAAATCACATACTAATACGCCGTCTTTAACCTACTCCTGTACATACCCACTAAGTGCGTTTGGTTAGAAAGGTCTTCTTTTAGAACAAATATTAGATTCTAGTTTGAAAGAAATCGAAAAAAATTATTTTGAAAATCATTTCACTCAAAGCAAGGCGATAATGTCACTAAGATGCAAGGGGTTATTCAGAGTTAAGGAAAAAGAAAAAAATGTTATTTAGGAGAGAGGACATTAAAAGACCAGGCTTCAAGAAGACGTAAGCTAATTGACTTTCCGTTTAAATTTTTGTAAGTAAAAAGAAAGCAAGAGACATGCGGAAATTTGCACACTATCTATCTATCTGTATATGTATCTATCTATCTATCTATGTGTGAGGGGTGAAAGAGAGAGAATAGTAAAATGGAAATTCTAAATCGACATAATGCTGGCCCTAAATAGACTCTTGACTCCAATATTCCAACTTGGAAGTGTCTGCCATGAAAATCCGGTCACTACATAAAAAGGACAAGTGGAAATCGTGATTCTTATTAATTTTCCAATCGTATTTCTTTTAAATGAATTTATTTGCATTCATTGAGAACAGAATTTATGACGAACGGCTTGCGAGATCTGTTTAAACATTTTGTTATTTTCCTCTTTTTTGTCGTTTTTTTTTTTTTTTCTTTTTCTCATTTCTCTTCCGGATTTTCCTTAAAGAATAATAACAGAGCTGCAAGCTGAATCAATCAATCAATTGGGCAATACAAAGAAAAAATATCGCGAAAAGAGATCAATAAAATCAATATGTAGACGAAATTAATGATCGGTTTCAATAATATTGATCGATCAGATAGAAGATAAGACATTTCAGAATACAGAGACGGCAACCAAGTCGCTGTTTAAATATTTCAAATGAATATCATAATAAATAAGATATTTCAATCATATATATATATATATATATATATATATATATATATATATATATAGTACTTTACTGTGATATCAAAATGTGATGCGTTAAATAAGTTTTGATTGTGTTCCCTACTTCCTTAATATTGATATGAATCAAATAATACTTTATAGAAAATAGTTTCTTTTTTTTACGTATGTTGTGTAAATTGCAAAGAAGTCTAAATATGTTTGGTAATCACTTTACTGTTGAATAATCATTTCTACGTCAACTGATGATGAATAATGTTTAGAATTTGTGACGTAGAAAAGTGGTACAGACAAAAGTTCATCTATCTATCTATCTATCTATCTATCTGTTGTAACCTTGGGAAGATTACTGGATAGAATATTCACACGAAGGTTGGAAATGAACGATAATACTTAGGACAAGAACAACACATATAAGATTCGCCAGCGGCGGATAGAAGAAATAGTCAATTGTTGGAAGTGAGTCAAGTGAATTCCACAATGAATCTGCATCTGGAGACCAACATACAGTATTTACTACTGTATTTATGTGAATGGGGACATACACATTATCGTCCGAAGGTATGCTACAACAGTATCTATCTCAGTCTGTTCATATCTATCTATCTATCTATCTATCTATCTATCTATCTATCTATCATAAGGAAGGCAGTATAGCCACTAAGACGTTAGAATTAGAAAGTTAGACTAAGAATTAGAAAACAGAAACATTACTAAGGAGCGAGAACACAAGAGGAGTAATCAGGAGGAAAGTAGATATTGATTGACATTGCATTTAAATTTTTGAAGATAAAAGATGGGTGGAAAGCATGCATACGGAAGGGAAAAGCATGCATACAAGCGAAAAGTGCGAGAAAAGAAACTTTAGAAAAATTTAATCAGCTAAACGGTAAATTGGTGAGAACTCGTCACCATTCTAGTACTGCGCTTAAATTCATAAAGTCTAGTTACCAGACGGAAGGGCCTATCCGAAGAATTGCCATGGAAGTACTTATAGAAAAGACACAGGGAGACAACTTTACGGCGGTGGGAAAGTGACAGAAACTGAAACGTCCAATCATGTCCAATAATATTGCTGATTCTTATTTGGATTTTATCGAGGATCTCTAGTCACCAATTTGATCTTATCGGACTGATCAGACTTACGATCGAAACAGAATTAAATGGTTGTGTCATCAGCGTAGACCAAGGATAGGGCCCGGTTGGGGGGCACCTGCATTAGTACGGAAGGATCTAGAAGAGTGACTGTTCAAGATAACTTTTTGATAACGTTTTGATAAGAACGACTAGATCATCACATCTATCTATCTATCTATCTATCTATCTATCTATCTATCTTAGTCTATCCATGTGCCTGATGTATGTATGTTTGTATGCATGTATGCATTCATGCATGTATGCATTTATCTTAATCTCTTCACATCTATCTATCTATTTATCTATCTATCTATCTACGTTAGTCTCTTCACATCTATCTATCTATCTATCTATCTATCTATCTATCTATCTATCTATCTTAGTCTCTTCACATCTATCTATCTATCTTTGTCAGTTTACTCATTATCTATCTGTCTGTTCATATGTCTGTCTGTCTGTCTGTATGTATGTATGTATGTATGTATCTATCTATCTATCTATGTGTACACATACAACGTTACATACATGCAAATTATTATAGGACTTCTAATTATTTCACTTGCTGCTTGTTATTTTATGATCTAAGCTGAAAATTACCTCGAAACAAAGGACATAACAAAATGTACTAGTAACACGTTTCTCTGCATTTAATAAAGTCATATTCCGTCGTTATGGTGACACGTTTCTCGGAGTGGGGTCATGTAATGCCTCGTCTTCTTGCAACAACCGAATTTCACATCACTAGGTAATCACTAAGACAGCAAAATTGACTCACAAATGATTTTTAAAATCCGCTCAGCAACCAAGACCGTTTCTTTACCCAAATTATTTGCAAGTATGCCTATAGAGTATAGAAACACACGGACACATAGACACGTGTGTGTGTGCGCTCGCGAGCGAGCGCGCGCGTGTGTGTGTGTTTGTGTTTGGACATACATACCAATGAATCGTACACAGTGTGTCCGGAAGTCTGTAAATACGTTTGAATTCAAACTTTTCTTTCTACTAGACTGATTCCGATCTTTTAAACAAGAGGGTCCTGTCTGTCCTGTTATATTTGGAAGAAGCTAACCATTCTAAGTACATAGCGTGAAATGGATGAAGCAAAAATAGACCAAATTCCAAATTGCGCATCGATAATCGTTACAAATTCAATATAAAAGCGGTTTAATATTTAAAAAACAAACCTTTATTACAATACACAGTAATGTACAATGTGAAATTATTTATTTATGATAAAAAAAATCATGTTGTATTTACTCACCTTTTTGATAGCGTAATTCAATAGACGTTTACTTTTTTGTTCGTCATTCAAAGTTTTCAATATAGACACTCATATTTTCATAAGATATATTTTAGATATAATTTCAGTATTGAAACCGAGTTAAAGTCAACGTTGCGGTAAAGTCTGTCAAATCCGAAATCCGTTATAACTTTTAAGCAAACGATTTAATTGAATAATGCAGATTTTACGATACTGGCCATCAAAATTGCAAATGGCGTCTAGCATTGAATTACGACTATTTACCGATCGAACAAATTTATTTTAGATGTTTCATGTGGCTTTTAATTTCTTCAGTCGTAACGACTAATTGTTGCAAATATTAAAAGTGGTATATTTTCAGCCTTTGGCAACACTAGCTTTATTTTAGTAACATACTTCTTTTTTCGCCCCTGCCCCAGTTCTTACTGTTTGTTTGTTTGTTTTTTTGTTTGTTTGTTTTTTTGTTTGTTTGTTTCTTTCTTTCTTTCTTTCTACGTTGTTGTACCTCCTCTGTTTCCTTTTCCATCTTTCTTCCTTTTTTCTTTCAGTTTGTTTCCCCACCCACACTGAGTCACCGTTCCTGTTCACCCGCATTTCCTACCTTCTCCGCTCAGCCCTTCATCTCATAACTTCCTTTGGGATTTAGAATCTTGTGACGTGATCAGCAAAGTCGCTCTGCCGTAAAGCAGCTGCTGAGTGACGTCATCAGGCGGCAGGTGCGTGCCAGACGTTAACCGGCTGACCGCCAATCCAGTAGTCGGCCTTTGCAGTATGGCGAGGATGTTTTACTTTTCTTTACTAACACCACGAAAAAATGCAAGCATGGAAATGGCAGCTAACAAAGATTAGAATATTTTTCAGCGATCTTTTTTCTATTCTTAAATCAAATTATATATATACATATATATTTTTAAGGCTGAAGCTAAAAGAGAGGGTTCATTCATTAAAAAATAAAAATTTCCAATTCTGATTTTCAAAGATGACAAGCCTTGAAACTTTTCTACCCTATTTGAAGATACACATCTACGCTTATTCTCATTATTATGGGATACATCTACGCTTATTCTTATTATTATGGGATACATCTGTATCTCTCTGTCTATCGTATTTTCTTCACATCTATCTATGTATCTACATCTAATAAAGAAAAATCGTTTGAAAAAAAAAAACTGCAACAATTCTAAAATGGATTGGAAATTGTTTCATAAAAATATTTGCTTAGATAGAATGAACTCTTCAAAAGTCGTTCATATTTACATAAAATAATTTGGGTTTTAGTTTCCGTTCATAAGGTAGGTAACACCTATAAACTTGGAGTTCATTTCTGTAGCTATTAGAAAACCATTTGTCCCAAACTGATACCTGCGAGTATGGCTCATGGACTATAGCGTAAAAAAGAAAATGCGTAATTTTTAAAATATATATTTATGGGCCATGATACCTGGGTTCGAATCTCTTGATCGATTTGTCACAAAGGTGACTTTTCGAGGTTATCTAAAATCCACACAGATTAGTTACAGTATAAACCATAGGTTGGCTGTGTGGGTGTTGAACAAACACAACTGTGCCGGAGCAGGCGTCTGTAATGTGGATTGGCTGGCCTCCCTAGCAGACAGGTTTACTCGAAACGCCTAGCAGCACATTAGAAATGTATATAGAGTAACTAATTTTTAATGCGGACTAGAATCATGAGGGTACGCGACGAGGATCGAACCCGTCATCTGTTGTTTACCAGCTGAACTTGTTAGCTATTAAACAATGTTAGACGCACTAACAACGCTCGGCGTTTAACAAATTCTTATTGGTCAGAAATTAGAAAATTCTTATTGGTCAGAAATTAGAAAATTCTTATTGGTCAGAAATTAGAAAATTCTAATTGGTCAGAAATTTGAAACAAGTTCGCAGGAAATTACTCTTAGGGAAACTTGAAATTTTTATATGTACCCTTTTCGGTTAATTCGCATTAGAAGCACCAAAAGCCCCGGGGTAATTGTATAATTCTGTTGTGAAATTGCTTGGTTGTTTCGAAAATGACATTAAAAAATGTTTCACGGCACATAAAAAAAAACATCGTTGAAAAAAGGGAAAAATCCTTTTTTTTTTTTTACTTTTCAGGGACGTATGTTTTATTTTGTTTTACTTGTCGAATTTTACGTTTTTTTTCGTGCTTTATTTCGCACATTTATTTCAAACGTGCATTACGCAGTAAACAATACAAATGAGCTTTTGCGCCGCATGACTACTCGGGGCAAACGTATGTAACCAAAGCCAGTAATGGCGGACGTTCTGTGTACGCGACGAGAAAGAAGTCGAATTTACATTGTCCATAACTTTTAAACAGTAATCGAGCGCAATGTTTTAATGTCATTATCGAAATAAGCAGTCAAATTCACACCAGAATGGTACATTCTCAATACCGGGGGCTTTTGGTGCTCATATTGCAAATTAACCCCACTTTTCTATCATCATCCATTTCTAAATGTGTGTTTCATGCTTTAGCCATCCAAGTTTTCTGTAGCCCATCTTGATGCAGGATTAGGATTCTTTATCTACAGCTTATCATTCCTTTGCAGGTTACTTAATATCAGGAAATATTTTTGTATTATCAGAATATTTTTTTAGATGATAATGATTTAGTGATACAAATCTCACTTATTAACCCATAGTTGAGGTGAGAAGAGGTCAATTCATAACTTTTTCAATGATATTTGTGCGTAAGTGAATAAGACGAACCCACTTGAATTGGAACTCGGCTCTCCGATTAACAATTCCGCACATCAAAAGATTATTGTTTAAGATTGACGGACACGCATGTCTTAATTATTTTTTATTTTTTTTTTTTACGAATTGGTCAAACCCAAACTCAAACAAAAACATTGTTTTCAATCGTTATGAGTCTACCGATTGAATGGTATTTTATTATAAACAATTGTCTTGTAAATGGAATTTTTAAAGCATTCTGAATGTAAAAATAAAGAAACAGTACCTACCAAAAAAAAGTGAAGTTTTGTTGAAATCGATTGAAAAATGTAGGAAATCCGATCCCATATATAAACGAACACAAACACATACACAAACACAACCAACCTGGGTTTTATAATAACTATAACTCGAAGTGAGTTGCCCCCCTTTCATTAATGCCTCTTAATCGTGTTTTCAAATTGATTTTGTGCAAAAACAATTGTTTTTCCAAATTTTGGCGCTGTTAGAACCACCGCAAGGTAATTTTACGTAGTCTTGGGAAGTTTTGTTGAAATTGGTTGAAAAGTGTAGGAAATCCGATCCAATATATAAACGTTACACACACACACACACACACACACACACACACACACACGCACACAATCTGCGTTTTATAATAAGTAAGATGCTCATGCCACATTGACTGATAATTCTCTAACATTTCATCAACAAGCGTCTTCGTAAGTAAAACTCTAGAGCTAAATTACTGAAAATTCAATAAAATATTAAAATGCTTAAAATATTTTAATTTTTTTAAAGATTATTCGGTAGTAAAAAGGGCGTTTACGTTGTATTCATCATGTAATTTTATTACAAATATCTCCTCATTTAAATTTCCCAAACACCAGGCTATCAATAACTCTGTCAACACCTCATGGCAACACACACTTCTGTATTAAAAATGCTTTTCTACAATATTTTAAACAAACAGTAAGTAATAATTGTTTTAAATCATAATTAAACTTTAAATCAGCTATTTTTCTAAAAAAAAACATTTAAGAAAAGTATATTTTATTTTTTAAAATATTTTAATAAAGACAATTATGTTGTTTTGATACATTTGTCAATATGGGCAATTTTATAAATTTTTCTGATAATCAGAAAAAATGATTCGAATCGAATTAAATTCGTTTTGAAATATAATGTATTTTGCTTATTGGAAATATTAAATTTTATCTATGAGCTTGGAATTAAAAGTAATATAAAAGCTTTAAGATTTTTCATTCTTCTAAATACATTTTAATTCTTAGGTTTCATGTTTTTAGTGAAGTGCAATAAAAATTGGTTCCTGATATATTAATGTATTTTAAGAACCACCAAAAAAAATCTTTAGTATATGGACATCTTTTAAAATTCCCCCTTCCGCCTCAGCGCACTGGTGATGTTGTGGCATCAGCTGTTGCTGAAGGTCGGGAACCTGTCAACACAGTTACGACATTCCTATCCAGTTTTCCTGTGTTCGGGTCTTAGTAGCACCCTTTGGTCAACACCCCCACCCTATACATTTCTGTTTGTCAAAATTTGAACGCGACAATATTAATCAAAGTCGGCACACGTGATGCATGTTTTTGAACTTGAAGACGCTTATGAGGCTCGCGTGAAAACCCCAGACGAGACATGAATAATGTTGATTACCCCTACCCCTACCCTCGCCTTCTGATACGACATCAAAGCTTTTGAACTGATGTCACTTCTTTCATGTTAAGTTTAAAAAGATGCCGGATTCTATATTTTTCATCTGATCCGCTTGTAAACTGAATAAATTAAGCAATAAAATGTGTTTTTCTATTATGCTCTTTCCTTATTGTTACATTTTGCCTGTTAAGATTGGATTTAAGGGGATAATAGCAAAGGAAATACTTCAGGTAAACTACTATTCATAAAGATTTTAAGCCAGCAACCCCCAGAGAGACGCGTTCAAGATGCAGTGGAAACACGGTTCACGAATTTAATTCGTTCATGAAGACCGTTCGTAACCCGAAATGTTCGTAAACCGAAACTATTTTCCCAATGTAAAGAAAAAAAGTCAGAGTAAAATAAAATTAGGAAAAATAAGCACGGCACAACAAACGAATGTGTACAACACGGTGGTCGACTCAGAAATTATTTTGTTCGTATTAACTCGGTTCGGCTATGTTGTTCGAGTGTAACATCGTATCCTCACCCCACTAGACACACGGACCCCACAAGACCAGCTGTTTGTCCGGTATGGTCCAGTACTACAGTTCAGACACAAGTCTCTGATTCTCAATGTCAATTCGAAGCCACCCTCCAGCCACGTTGTGATTGTTTTGATCCTGGAGAGTGGTCATCAAATCGTAGAAATCCGCTGGTCCACCTGCGAGTTCCTCGGGTGAGAATCGGGTTAACAGAAAAATAAATATAACCAAGTCGATTCGATTTTGAAAGGACAAAACAATTTGATATATATAAAACAAGTAATTCTTGTTGCACAAGGTTGAATGTTTTTGCATGTGAACAGTAACCGAACAAACATAAAAACTTCTGTAGAGATTTGGCATTCATTTTTTTTAACCCTTTCGGGGCTGTTCTTAGCGCAACTACTACAACCTTTCGATGTTCCCGATCTCAGTAGTAGTAGTAGTAGTAGTAGTACTTCGATGGTAGCGGTGGTATTTTTCTTCTTCGCCCTCAGCTTTAGCAACATACAGCGGACGTTTCCTTCTCAATCTCTGACATCTCTCCACTCAGTTCGACTGCATTCAAAGACGGACGAAACCAAAAAACTCTCTCTCCGGTTGGATCCCCTCTTTATTAAGGGAACCGGCCTCATGTGTCACATACACACACAAATACACACACACACATATATATATATATAGGCAAACACACGCACAATAAATAATTCTTGTTGGACACGGTTGAATGTTTTTTGTATGTGAACAATAATCAAACAAACACAAATACTTCGAATAATTTCTGTAAAGGAGGGATGTGGCCTTCGTTTTAATCCTTTTTGGTCTGTTCTTAGCGCACCTACTACAACCTTTCGATGCTCCGGTTCTCAGTAGTGGTAATAGTAGTATTAGTAGAAGCAGGAGTCGCAGAAGTCGATCTCAGCTTCAGCAACACATAGCACACGCTTCCTTTTCAATCCCTGATGTCTCTCCACTCAGTTCGACTGCATTCGAAGACAGACGAACCTAAAAAAACTCTCTCTCTCTCCGGTTGCCCCCCACCTTTATTAAAAGAACCGGTTTCACGTGCCCCAGACTGGTGATCTATCTGTTTTTCTGGTGCGAACGTACTGACATACTACCAAAGTAGAACTTCACTCCTCCGAGAATAAACAATTTACTTTTTCATCCATTAGTTTCCGAGGTTCGCAAACCCTCTATACCTCCTTTGTTCAAACAGTTCGAAGTCCTGACCTCCTATGCCGACAAGACTGAATGCTTTGCTCGGAAATTTTCATTCAACTCAACGCTCGACTCTTCCGGTGTACCCATACCGGACTTCACTCTTAGAACTGTGGCCATATTGAGTGGGTTACACATAACCCCGTTTTTGGTATTGAGCATTATCTTCAATTTAGACCCCAACATGGCTAGTGGTGGGGATGGGATACCAGCCATTGTCTTGAAGAACTGCTCGCCTGAACTGGCGCCCGCCCTCTCTAAACTATATAACTACTGCCTCAAGGAATCTTGTTTTCCTGACTGCTGGAAGTCCTCTTCGATTGTTCCTGTCTTCAAGAACTCTGGCGACCACTCTGACCCTTCTAATTACAGTCCTATCAATCTCCTACCCCTCTTCGGCAAAGTCTTCGAATCCCTAATCAATACCGAAGTGGTTAACCACCTTACATCCCATGATTTGCACTCAGACAAGCAATATGGCTTCCGCTTTGCCCGATCTACAGCTGATGTGCTTACGGCCATCACTGAAACTGTCTACCAAGCTCTTCAAAATAACGGGGAAGCTCGTGCCGTGGTCCTAGACATCTCCAAAGCGTTTGATAGTTTTTGGCATGCTGGCCTTCTTCGCAAACTCCAGGGTTATGGCATTACGGGTCGATTGTTTGACCTAATACAATCATTCCTATAAAACCGTGAATTGAAGGTCGCTCTGAACGGATTCTCCTCCAGTTCCTATCCCACGAACGCAGGTGCTCCTCACGGCTCCATTCTAGGACCCACTCTATTCCTTATCTACATAAATGATCTTCCTGACGCCATAAATTCCCAAGTTGGCATCTACGCGGCTGACACCACAATTTACTCCTGCCTCAAAAACAAATCTAGTGTCGCTAACAAAACTAACCTAGCCGTGCGTCTCGAAAAGGACCTCCGATCGGTTGTGAACTGGGGCAGGAATTGGCTGGTCAATTTTAAAGCTTCAAAAACAAAACTGCTCTCTATTAAGAGATCCTTCCCTGTCCTCCATTAGAATGTCTGACGCTCAACTTCTCGAGAGCACCTCTGCGGCTGCTCGGTCTCACGTTGACTGCTGACCTGAGATGGAACAAATACATTGAGTCAATTGCTTCGTCCACCACAAGGAAAGTTGGTTCCCTGTGCCGCGCCAGGAAATTTTTCTCCCCGGAATCGATCCTTCAGATCAACAATTCGCCCTTGCATGTAGTATTGCTGCCATATATGGTCTTGAGCCCCTTCTGTTTGCCTTGGGGTTCTTGATAAGCTCCAGAGGCGGATATGCAATATAATTGGCCCTGTTCTGGCATCTCGTCTACAGTCGCTCACTCACAGACGCGCCGTCGCCTCTCTCTGCCTTACGAGGCTGGCATCCCGCTCTCACCCTTTCACTGTCTCTTCTACTCCAATAGCTTCATGTCTCGCATCTCTCGCCTGTGGAACTCCCTTGCCTATTCCAGTTTCCCTGAGAGCTATAATCTCCAACTATTCAAATGTAATGTCAATCGACATCTTCGGTTGCCTTGATCTATCCACTATCCTTTTCCTCATCCTTTCCTCTATCACTCCTATCTGATCTTGCTCCAAATCTTCCGTAACCCCTTGCGTCCTAGTGGCTTCCCGCCTTGCTTGGGGTTAAACGCTTAAAAAAAAAGACGCTATTGTTTATCATCTCGCTATTAATTATTCTGCCGCCCTTTGTAAGCTACAGAGATTCTTGTTTTAAAAATAAATTCTAGATCAAAACATTTTTAATTTTAACTTCGATTTTTATGGTGTCAAAATCCATTTCTCTGTATAAAAGTCCCAAATTATTATTGTTCCATTAATTTTCTCTTAGTAACCGGATATCTTTCGTACACTTACAATGGTTGTATTTCCTGTTCTAAATAAACTTTCTGTAAAATTTACATTTCAAATCTTTACAGAATATTAACAATGACATAGACGACATTATTCAAAAATAAGAGCGGTAACTACGGCAAATTTAAAATTTATTCTTAACTTACTAACATTTCATCAACAAAAATCTTCGTAAGTAAAACTATGAAGCCAAACATCTCACTTTATGTTCGTATAATTGTCGATTTTCTGTTCTTTCTTGACAACTCTCGTATCAAATTGACAAATAACTTTCCTTCATTTGAATCTTCCTCTTCAATACAATCAGCTTTTTCATCTTCGATGACAGTTTCCAGTTTATATCGAAATGAAAAAGTTTCCAATATCAAACCGCAGCCACCTTGTCACATGTCTCTTTAATTTTTGTTAACATTCTGTGCAAACTTAATAGAATATCTAATAATATAAAATAATAAAATAAAATGAATTCTTTAATCATAGAAAATGTAGAGTCGGATAAAATTAAATGGTGATCATCTTTACTGAGGTTACAGCTTTTATTTTTTAATAATGTCGTCTATAGAAGCCCGTATTTACAAAAATCGGCAGGTTTACACACTCACAAATTTTAAAAAATTCTATTAAAAATACTGCGGTTCACTAAATTATAATATACTTTTTCATTTATTATTATTAAATACTGATTCTATTTAAGAATAATATCACTTCACCGCAACTATTTAATACAGAATTTTGAAAGATGCAATAATTTTTTTGCCGCTTCACCGCACAAATCTGAATTGTCCGCGTTGTCCCATTATTTATTTATTACTCTTTCTCTCTAATCACTTAGTTCTGGGCTGCAAATAACGATTTCCGGTTTCCTTTTTCAGGTCCCCTTTTCTCAACCGTTCAAAACGGGGTGGGGAGATGATTTTTTTATTTTCAGATTGAATAATATCTTCTTTTCTATTCTGACACTCTATTTTTTATTACTGAAATCAACAGTTTTTTTTTTTTTTACTTCCATTGCAACACAATCTTCATTGCTAATTAAGCATCTCTTTCCGCTTGAGTCTACGTGTATCATGCTTTGTCTTATTTATGGTTAACAGACTCCTATTCTTTCTGTCCATGTCTGTTCCCTTTTCCATATGATTTATAAACCGTACTTAAAGACAACCACTGATATTTTTGCCCCGATGGTATGGCTTCAACTTTGTTATTATTCTATTATCTTTCGAATCTTCTAAAATATTTCCCTTCATACTTTCTCACATAATTTCCTCTTTAACATCATCAGCTTCCAGAACCCCAATATATTTATAGCTTTCATCCATATTAATTTCCTTCAATATATGATCATTAGATAGTTGGTTGCCTTCAGTACAAGTTCAACGAACTAGAATTATATATCCCAAATTGCATCCTTATATCATTGCTAAATATTTTCAATTTATTCACAAGATTATTCATCTCCATTTCAGTCTTGCTATATAATTTTGAGACATGCTTGAATAATAAATAGTTTATTAATTCATGACCTTTCTCCAAATTATATCAGTTTTTAAGTTTGCTCAGAACCCAAGGAATGACAAATCGTTCAGTTTTCCAATTTTCCATTCTCCACTGAATCAATCTATCGTCATCAATTTTTAACATACTGTATACCTTTTCAATCCAAAAGTGAGAGACCATGTCGCACAATCTCCTCCTTATTGCACGACCAGTTTGTCTTCCTTTTTTTTCTTTTTTTGTAATTCCTTAGGTTGTTAAATAACAAGTGGCTTTTTTGTTCCTCTTGATCAATTCCTACGTCTATTTATTTATTAAGGAAAACGATGCTGCTTTTCAAAGGAAGCGTAAATCTCCTTAGAAAAATTGCCTTCAGAAGTGGCAGACAAATTATGGGTCTATAGTTGCAAACCTCTGCCCTATTGTTTTTATCCTTCATAGCCAGCGTGGTTCTAGCTTTCCTCATTCAACATGGTATATTAAAGCTTTGAAGGCATTTGTTGAAAGCTAGATACCGTTTACTTGCTTTGATATATTTAAGCCCAAGTCCTTGCAATCTGTGTCTTCCAGTTATTATTATTATTATTATCATTATTTCCTTTGATCTCTGATTTGTACACATTTCTTTCCGGGTCCCGCCTAGGGACCTAAGGTTAGAAATGGCATCATTAAATTTTCCACTGTCCAATTAAAAAAAAAAAGAAAACATATTTTACATAGATAAAGCCATTCGTAAAATGTGGCTATACTCGTGAGAACAATTTTTTGCATTTATTTAAGGTATGCGCTACAAGGGATCCCTTCAATGAGTCTGCTGTAATCTTTTCCAACAAATCCGAGGGCTCCAACTACAACAGGAATTGTTAATGTTCTCACGTGCCACATTTTTGAGATTTCGATTTCAGGGTCCTTGTATTCTGCTAGCTTTTTGAAGATCTTCAAAGATAAATTGCAATCCGCAGGGACTACCATATCAATAAGGAGGCACTTTTTTGTTTGCGGTCTCTAATAACAATGTCTGAGTGCTTAGCATTGATTGTTTTGTCTGTTTGTATTGTGTAGTACCATAAAATTGTAACAGGTCCTATCTTCGTAACCGGGTCTGAGTGGTGTTCATACCAATTTCGTTCAGTTTCAATCCCGTAAAAGTTTCAGATTTTCCAGAGCAGATATTGGCCAAATCTGACATGCCGGGTTTTATATTCAATGAAAGATATTTATCACAGAATCTGCATTTTGGAATAACACAATATTTTAGTCTGTGTGCTTGATAATTTCTCGTTAACAAGCACTAGTCCTGTGCAGCAAGGATAAAATCTTCCGTTTCAGCTTTTAAGCCTGCATCACGTAGCCACTGATGGGTACGGGGTTTGTCTACATCGGCTGATTTGGTACGGACAGAGTATTGGCCATGAAGCGGTTTATCTTGACATTGTTTCTGTATCTGGTCGGTTGCATTTGTCTTTGCTTTCTTTTTTGAACTTGTTGATTTCCTTTATTACGGAATAAAGACTACTACTTACTTAATACTTTCATGTTCTTTGACACATATCGTTATGAAGACTTCTGTAGTTTCCAGGTATCTTTCAAGGCCAATAGTTGTAGATTTGTAGGACAATTCTGGTTGAACTAATCCTCTGTCTCCTTCGGATCTGGGCACATACAGACGATCAATATCAGCTTTGGGATGATGCATGCAGTAGCAAGTGAGAAGCTTTCTCAATTTGGTATCCATTCGCTTAATGTCAGTTATGGTCCAGTTAAGGACATTAAAGCTGTATTGCACCACAGGGACAGCCGAGGTTTTTATGGCTGATATTCTGTTTTTTGAGTTCACAGTTCGGTATTTAGTACCAGATGCACACGCCTGTAGTAATTCTTTCTTACCTTCTCCTTTATTTGGGGATGTTTTATACAATCTCCTTCGCTAATTCCCAGGTACTTATAGGCTTCTTCTTATTCCAGTTCCCTAATCTTTGTAACAAAATCTAAATCTATTAAGGGTGTTTCTGTAATTCTCCCTTTATTGAATGTTACTTTTGCACAATTATCTAATCCGAAGTCCATACCTATGTCGTCACCGGAACATTTTACAATATAGAGGAGGCCCTTCATCTCATTGTCGTCTTTGCAAAGTGTTTGAGATCATCCATGTAGAGTAGGTGATAAAATATTTTTTGTCTAGTTTGTAAGCATAGCTACTGTTGATTTGTTCATGCGTAAGGGAGATTAAGGACAAACAAAACAGAAGCGTCGGGTATTCTGGCGGTTGGAGATGGCAGTGCCTCTGGTGTGATTTAGGTATAATGTGGTGTTCCACATTCCCATGCCGTGCTTAAGGAAGTTTATTACCACAAGGGAAACTTTGTACATTTCCAATGTCTTAAGGATCCAAAAGTGCGGCACGCTATCAAAGGCTTCACAATAATCAATCCACGCTGCGCTAAGATTTCTACATCGTCTCCTGCAATTTTCCAGGATCATTTTATTTATCAGTAGTTGATCTTTGCAGCCATATGAACCTCTCCTGCATCCATTCTATTCCAGTGGAAGAATGTTGTTTGATTCGAAAAAAGAGTAAGTACGCTTCGTCAGGACAGACGGTATCAACTTATACGTTGTGGAGAGTCATGTTATTTGCTTATTATTATCATTATTATTGTGACATACGGTGGCCGTTAATAATTAAGTATAACTCAAGACTTCAATGTTAAAATAAAACAGTATTTAATTACAACTGCAAATAAATACTTAACAAGAAAAAAGAAGTAAAAGTCAATCAAAGATAATTAACCATTTCAGTGAATATCTTTTTAGTAGCTCAGCTCGGCTTAACGTCCGGTAAATCCTAAATCAAAACCCAAATCATCGACGCACAATAATTCACACTAATTCGACTGGATAGTTCCATTCAATAGTCACTCAGTAATCCCCCAATAATCACTGCAGTTAGTAGCCTGACACCGCTATTTATACACCTGGTAGAAAACATATTTATAAGTCCAGAGTATCACGATCGAAGCTCGGTGTCGGTAGTTACTCATTTTCTTCCAATATGACAATTATTACTATTTGCGTTTTGTTTAGTACCAAGTAAGTATCCTAAACAAAGGTTAAGGTAACAAATATATGCATTTTGTTTCCACAAATTCTAATGTTAAGAGATAATTAACATATATAGTTTTTATATTCGCCTTTATAATATTCTCCCTAAAAAATAAGCAGTTCTACAAAGAGAATTGTTAAAAATCTCTCGTAAAACTCTTTTCTTAATGTTCTTGTTTCTACCTATTTTTATCGTATCTAAAGCTATAAATATTTTTCATATAACAGTAGTTTTATGATGCTATATTTTTTTAATTTCAATTTCAATTTCAAAATGCTTATATTGACTTATTTTGCCATAGACTTTAACAGGTAATTTTTCATCTGATGATACAACCATATCTGTGAAAAAGCAGGCTTTTTTTTATTGTAATCCTTAATCACTATGTCTAATCTATTAGTTTCTATATATCTGTCAGTATAAATGGTGTCCTCATTGATTTTTATGATTGGTTCTGGCTGATCATACCATTTTTCATTACGTGGTGTACTTTAATACTTATACACCTTCGTGTGAACATATTATTCAATTTTTTCACGTTCATCTTTTTATTGCTTTGGTGACAAGATTGGACAGACGGATATTAAGAGGACAATTGTCTCTGTTATTATTATTATTATTATTATTATAATTTTTGTGCATGGTGTCATCTTCTTAGAGAGTAATTTTAAGTGTCTAACTGTCAATTCTCTATCGGTGTCTACGCAGTAAAAAGGGGCACTGCACGTGATTTTTCTGGGACGTTGCGTTTAGATGGAGAAGGTTTTAAGGATAATATGTGCAGTTCCGGACAAAGTAATGTTTTATCGCTCTGATGTGATGCTGATATGTCCAGGAATTTTGCTCTCATGATTTTCGTCCCTTTCTTTATCATAATCAGAGCCACAGGAATAATTGTAGTTTGAATTGTAGTTTTAAGTTTTCACCTTTTTGTTACTTCGATTTTCAGGTCCTTATAATCAAACAGTTTTTGGAATTCTTTTTTTTATTTGTCAATATTTCTGAGATGAGGGATTATGTACACTATTTACATTGTTTGGACTATCGTCCTCATCTTTGTTGCCATATTTATCACAACGTTTCGGCCGTTGTACGTTCCGGGCTTCTTCCGGTGGTTCGAATATCGAAATGAACCCCTTTATTTCACTCACTGGGGTAGACTGTTCTAGTTCCCCGTGCCATGTCTAATGAATGTCAGTTATCAGTTATCTACTGTTAATTTCCCTCGCCAAGTTCTCCGCTGCCTTAACCGGGTATTGAACTCTCACTCTTTGGGTCCTGTCACTGGATCTAACAAACGTCTTTATCCAATATACCATGTGTCCTTTTAGAGAAACATCTGTGTATGAATTTCTGGGTATTATAAACCTAATGTCTTCAGCAAACATTTTTTCCAGTGCTCATATTGCAATTTTTTCTGTTATGATTGTATTTTTTTTTTTTTACCAGAGATCATATTGCAATTTTCGTTGTTGTTATTGCTTTTTCTCTGGCACTCCTTATTACTGGTTCCCATACTGTATTCATTTCTATGCTTGGTTGGCTCAGGAGATTTTTTGTTGCCAAGCATAGATTAAGTTTACGAATTTTCCATTGATGTTCTTTATGATTTCCACCTGATCCCACAGAGGGCGGTGATCTCCCTTTTCTCTCCATATATGGTCAGCCACACCTGATTTTTCCACTTCCCCTCCCCTTTCCACTTCTTTTTAGTATTCTTGAAGCCTTACCTTTTCTTTTTTTCTTTTTTTTTTTTTAGAAACAACGAAAATTTGTGGGCAAGTAATATCAATTAGTTTCTTTTTTGAAATCTGGTCTATTTGTATGATCTTTTCTGTTTGTGAAGTTTGGAAAATTCCACGGCGTAGTGACTCCATCACCGTCTATGATATTATTCAGATGGCGCTTGTACCATATTTCTGGAAATTCAATAATATAGTTGGAACAAGCAATGCTGATGAATATATTGTCCTAGCCTGTCATGTTTAATAATTTATTCTTTATTAGCAAGGCAAGAACTGGACACCTTGATGCTATATAGTCAAATGTTTTATTAAATGTATGGCATAAGTGGTAGGTGGGATTTGGACCATCTTTGTTTATTTTAATCTTGTAGGAATTAGTTGGAAGGCATAATAAGACCCCTGCTTCTAAAGCACTGATGAGTTTGGCGAATATTGATGTCCGGCTCATCCAGACGCTTTCGGTATTATTTTTATTATTTTCCTTTGATTTCTCGTGTATACTGATTTCTTTTCGAGTCCCAATCAAAGAACTAAGGTAAAAAATGGCGTCATGACATTTTTCACTAACCATTTTTTGCAAAAAAAAAAACAATAAAAACAAACAAAAAAACTAAGATCCCAAACATTTTAGAGGAGATAAAGCAATTCGAAAAGTGTGATCTGTACTTGTGAGTACAATCTTTTGTATTTCTTTAAGTCTTGGGCTACCAGGATTCTTTCAATGAGTCTATCGGAATCATTTTCCAATCAATCCAATTCAGTCATAGTTTTTTTTTAAGTTCTTCAAAGATATATTACAGTCAGCAGGGGTTGCCATGTCAATAAAAAAGCATATTTTGTTTTTGTGGTCTTTAATCACAATGTTTGGGGGATTAGCTTTGATTTTTTCTGACTGAGTGTTTTGTAAAGTCCCATAAAATGGTTACAGGTCCTGCCTCCTTAACCGGGGTGGTGGGGTCTGGGTGGTGTTCATACCAATTTCTTGCAGTTTCCTTTCCGTAAAAGTTGCACATTTTCCAATGCAGATATTGACCCACTCTATCGTGCCGAGTTTTATATTCAGTGGGTGCCAATACCGTGCAACCTGATACAAGGTGATCAATTGTTTCTCGATATTTATCACAGAATCTGCATTTTGGGCTAACACAATTATTTAGCGTGTGTTTGGTAATTTGTAGTTAGCAAGCATTGGTCGTGTGCAGTAAGAATAAAAACTTCAGTTTCAGCTTTTAGTCCTGCACTACGTACCCACTTAGGGGTACGGGGTTTGTCTACATCAGCTTGTTTGGTACGGAGAGAGTATTGAACATGTAGAGGTATTTATTTATTTATTATTATTATTATTATTATTATTATTATTATTATTATTATTATTATTATTATTTTGCTTTAATAAAATCCTTTACGGGTTCATTACCAGAGACCTCGGGTAAATAAAGGATGGCAGTAAATATATGTCTTCGGTTTTCACAAATTCTCATGTGAAGTGATACTTAACAAGCACCATGCTTATATTTTCTTTATATTAATGATCCTCTCCTGAGTAGACGATTTGTTCCACCCAATGGAATATTTAAAAATAAAATTGTTAATACAGGCTGTCAGAAATTTTGTTAATGTTCTTGTTTGTATCTTTTTTCTACCGTATTCCGTACTTCAATTATTATATATATATATATTTTTAATTTCAATTTCAATATCTCCATATAGTGGGACGTCGGTTCCCGAATTTAATTCGTTCTTGAAGGCTGTTCGAAACCCGAAATGTTCGTAAACCGAAACTATTTTTCCAATAGGAATCAATACAGAGAAAAAAGTCACAGTATAATAAAATTGGAAAAAAAATGACAACACAACAAACGAATATATACAACACGGCGGTCGACCCAGAAATGATTCCATTCGGATTAACTCGGTTCGGCAATGTTGTTCGAGAACCGAGGTATTTTCATCTAGAATTTTCTCTTCAAAAACCTATTTGTTCGACATGTGAGGCGTTCGAGAACCGAGGTTCCTCTGTATTAACTTATTTTGTCATATTCTTAATCAAATATATTTATCTAATGACACTGCCGTAACTATGAAAAGGTATTTGGTTTTGTTTTGTATTCTTTAGTTGCAATATCTGGTTGATATCTATCAGTATCAATGGTAAACTCCTAAATAATTGTATCTTCATGGCCTTCATTGATTGGTTTTGGCTGATGTTCACACCATTTATTTTTAAATAAATTATTAATTATACTAGACAATTTCAAACTTTGTGCCCATCACATGGTAACTTTACAGTATCTTTTTCTTTTTAGGTTCTACATTTTATTATGACCCATCGTAATTTTTATGTCTGAAATATACAATATAATGAATAAATTCCGAGATACATAATAACATATCATCAAGTAAGATAATGTAAACATTTCTCATAGAAACAGGTATTATAGGCTGAAATTCACTTATCTTACTTATCCTATAAATAGAAGAATATTATGAAAATTTTATAAATATCAATTGGTACGTTTACCCACTGGCAAGATGATACCACGCACAATAAGAGAACCAACGTGTGCTGCAATAGATACTGACTCGGAAAGTGAAATCGGAGAACCGAGTTCGAATTCCAGTCGGGTTTTTTACATCCAGAAATCCCCTTGGAAAAGGTATTAATCCAGCTATTCTCCCCACCTCTCCAACTATGTGTTGAATATCCAAACAGACTGAGTCCTATAGCCTTGTTTGTCAATCAGTCTACCGTAGAAAGAAACGGCAACCTACTGTGGGAAAATCTTCAGCCTAGTCAGTCATGAATCGAAAGAAACAAGATTTTTCCAAGCATGAATCGCGTATGGCATTGACAATCAATTGAATTCTTTTGAAATTCTACAAATCTTTGGCGTCTTGTTCCATCAAGGCGTTTGGTATTTGGAGGGATAACAGTTGAAGTAGAAATAAAATTATGTTTAAAATAATGAATATCAAAAATCGAGTTTATATATGCTTACAGATTTTACATCCAAACAGAACATACGCTTTAAGATAGGAATGTAAGTCAGATTAGTCGGAAATACTTGTAATTAACTCATGATTAAATGTAGATTCGATTTTTCCCATGAGAATCGAATAACAGGACTTCTTTCAAAAGTAAGATAGCTAGATACCTAGATAGCTAGCTAGCTAGATAGATAGATAGATATGAACGGAATGGGATAGATAGATTGATATGAACAGAATGGAATAGATAGATAGATAGATAGATAGATAGATAGATAGATAGATAGTAAATTATTGACCTTTGTAATGTTTTTGGACCCAATTCTTGTTTGGATATATTGAATATACAGAATTACTTTGATAAAAAAAAGATTAAATAAAACCAACAAGCAAATAAAAAAAAAACTCTATACGTGAAAATAAACTCTGCAATCCGCCTCCATAAGCCGACGACCAGAGTTTTTTTTCATTATTCACTACTGATAGGAGGGAGCGTCTATTTATTATTATTTATTTATTTAGCACTTTTTCTTCGGCTTCCTACAAGCCGTCATATATATATATATATATATATATATATATATATATATATATATATATATATATATATATATATATATATATGCAGGGTGGTGTTTACGGGAAACGGTTGAAAGGAAGGTAGGGAGGATGATGGATAATTTAGAAAATATATGCTGAGACTGGGAAATTCAAAGCGCTTGCCGAAGCGCGAATTCTCTCGCCTTTTCTTATTGAAGTGGGAATTTAAAACGATCTTGAATTATGAGTTCTTGCCATGATGGTGTAAGATCGTCAAATTCCACTCCTCTCTTGCCCTTCCGTTATTTTTATTTATTTATTTTCTTCAGATCTCCTGCAATACTACTGCGCCATTGCGCTCGAAGCCCGCGAAAAAAAAAAAAATAGATTAATAAAACGAAAAAGGAAAAAGAAAAAACAATGACAAAGAAAAATGTTTAAAAACAGAAAAAAAAAAAAAGATTAAATAAGAAAAAAAAAAAAACGCGGGTTTGTCGCGAGGGAATCAAATTGGAAAGCCCCGAACTTTTTATTGCGATATACCCTCGTCACCATTTACCCTTGAGTTATAATAATTTGCCCGCCACTAACGTTTCTCAATTCTCACCTCGTTTTGCACCTTTCCGACTCCTTCCACTGCCTCGAAGTGTCTCTTTCCTGCAAATGAAAAATTGCTAAAGACTTTCCTTCATCAAAACTATCTCACGTCCGTCGGATTATGCTCTTTCTCTTTTCGATTAGGCGTCGCATTACTTCTCTGTTCCTTGATTTCATTTCTTGGTTTGTGAATCCTAACTCATCGACGGCACTTTATTTTGGAGACTTACCTGACAATAATCCCAAAGACGACACAAATTCGGAATATTTCGCGCTTTCAGACCAGCTCTTTGCTCGCTCTCAAAATCTGCTCATCTGCCGTAAACGTTAATGTAAAGCCTGTTGTGTTTTTCTAAAGCTGATTTCCTCGGAGATTTAAAGTTCGTCTAGACCTTTGAAGCTTCAGGTTGCGTTCATTGTCAAAGAAACGCTGGTTTTGCTTGAATGAAAAACCAAGACAACTTAGCAATTGTCATAAAAAACTAATAACTTTTATTTAGTTGTAATCAACAGTCAGTGTGTTTTATTTTCTTCTATCAGCTTGAAATTCACACAAAGAATCCAAAGACCAAATGAAAGAAAATGAAATTCCGTTTTCCCCTTTCATTTCGTCTTTCGAGCTTTTTCTACAAAAGCTTTTCGCCAGGAATATTCCAGCTGGATGTCAGAGTTTTATCCAATATGGAAGATGAATTTCAGAATTGCTTTAAAGTTGGAATTTGTATCAAAAGATAGTCATTTAAAAAGCAAAAGCAGTCTATGGAAGAGTTGTGTTTGTATCATGTACTATGTATCACGTATCATGTATTTTCAATGGTGATTTACCGTTTTTGGAAGAAAACATTGTCACACCCAAACAAATGATCTGAAGGCTATCTTAATATTACAGAAAGCTTAATGTATTGTTATTATTGTTATTATTATTATTATTATTATTATTAATGCGCCGCACTGGCTATTGTGTGTCTGTCTTAAAAGACATTATTTGAAAGGCTGACTACTGTTCTCTCTCTGTCTCTCTGTCTGTCTCTCTCTCTCTCTCTCTCTCTCTCTCTATATATATATATATATATATATATATATATATATATATATATATATATATATACACACATACACACAGAGCGAGTGAAAGAAAGAAAGAGTGACAATTGGGAAGAGATAAGGAAAGAAAAAAATCAAAATAGTCTACATAATAAACGTATGTGTAAAGTGTAGAATAAATGATGAAATGAATATTGCATGTGATAATAAATTGACGGGTGATATTTCGAAGATCTGTTTTTCAACTAAAGCTTGTTTCAGTCTGTTTTCTTAGAACGTGCACACACACACACAAATAGACACACACATATATGGATAGATAGATAGATAGATAGATAGAATATGGAGATAGAGATAGCGTTCTTATGGGAAAATGATATATAATTTTTTATATAGAACACCTTTAAGAAAATCTATGACAAAGCGGAAAACATTTTTATGTGATGCGTTTGGTTATTTAAGATTTCAGCCGACTAAAGTGACATTTACGTTGATGTGATTACACATGCACATGAAGGAGAGGGGACGTTGAGAATTTAAAATTTAAATCATTTATTTATTTTTATTTTAAACATGTTTGCTTATAAAGTCTAGCCAATTTGATTAATTTTCTTTTCCTTTTTTGCCATATTTTCCATCAATTTTGTTATTAAATATTCCACGTTGTGATGATAGATGACCTGCCAAGAAATATGAAATGCTGTCAGAAGCTGGACGTAAATTTACTCACAATTAAAGCACTTTCTTAGTAAATTGCTTTGTCTTTTAATTAAAGTAGTATTTTTAATCAAAATTATGGCCAGATTCATTGAACAACTAATGCATTCAACGTGTTGTTTTGTAAAAGATCCCTTTTTTGTTCAAATAATCTTTTATTTAAAATTCTTTATGCAACCTGTTTGAAAAACTAAAGGGAATAAATATGACTGATAAACTCATGGCTAGTTTAAATCCTAAACCTCTTTGCTCCAACGTTTATGTTAAACAATGCTTACATCTTTTAAAAAAAGTATCGAGTACAATAAAAGATAATCCTTTTCATACCAAAAGCTATAATCATAAAAACCTATGGACTTATCACCAATCAAGGCTATTTCAACTTTAACAATAATTTTGATAAACATAAATTTGAATTACCTATTAAGGATTGCTTCTAAGTGGATTTTTTAGTGTGGATCTTTAGAATTTTTAAAAAAAATTCTTCCTTTCCCAAATAGTTGACCTAAACAATCAACATAATTCTGATACATTGATGACGGTCTATTAACATTTCCTCGTCAAACCAATTTACCAGACTTTGTGGATAAACGAAAGAAACGATAGAAACACACGCAAAATTCCATTCTCTTTGGTAAATTCTACAAATGCCGGATTTGGCATGGAAGAAATCGACATGAATTCTAAACTGTCTTTCGTCCACAAGCAAAAAAAAAAGGATCGTCATTTTTATACGATCTACGATACTTACAAATCTTTCGTCCAAACAACTCCACCCCTCCCGTAACCGTGGAGAAAAGAACCTTTAATATAGAAGCAAAGAAGCGGTTGAGGACGTAAGCGAAAAAAAAAAAAAAAAAAAAAAAGCGTTCGATTCCGTTTCGTTGCAGTTGAAGATGAAGCAACGTTTTCGTTTAATCTTATCTCGCGGTCTCCAGTCTAATGATCAAAACGCCGAACCCCTCCTCCAGCGCACCATACATTACCGAAAAACATAATCTAATTTATTCTGCGGATGATGTTTGTTTCGAGAAGCGAGGCGGTTGGCGTTCAGTGTTTCAAATTCTCTCCGGAGAATTGCGTGATCTAATTTCTTGGTGCGCGTCTATATGTGGGCACGCGCGTGCGCACAAACGAACGAACACACGCACACATACACGCATACGCAAAGACTTATATACATATATTATATATAGTGTATATGTATAAGTTATACATATATATGAGTCGGTAATAGGATAAGTTTTTGCAGACGTATCTTTCTCATATTGTTCAGACTGTTTCTATCTATCTATCTATCTATCTATCTATCTATCTATCTATCTATTTCAGCCTGCTCGTATCTATCTATCTATCTATCTATCTATCTATCTATGTCAGTCTGTTCATATCTATCTATCTATTTATCTATGTCAGTCTGTTCATATCTATCTATCTATCTATCTATCTCAGTTTTGTTACAATGGTAGGTATATATGTATAATAAGTAAATACTAATATGTACGTGTTACATATGTAAAAGATTCCACTTATACAAAGTGTTCCTAGATTATTTTTTATATCGCATAACATGTATATGTCTAAGTGCATATGTAAGACATATATATAGAAACGCACAGGCATACACACACTCGTATGTATTTCGGCTGAGTATAGCGTTAAAATTCACAAGTCGCCGAAATAAGGTCTGCTCTTTACATGGAAATGTAAACGACATGAATTCTCTTTCTTTCGTTCTCTTTTACACACAAACACATGCATACACACACACACGCACAAACACAGACGAATACGCCAACTGACATACACATAAAAATATAGTATATAAATACTATATTAACAATTGCGCGTGCGCAGAATACAAATGGACAGAAACATACGCATACAGGCACACACACAGACACACACACAGACACACACACATATATATGTAAAGTATATATATTTATATGTGTATATATATGGATATATATGTACTTATGCGTTCGATCTTTTTATAGATGTTATTTTCTCAAACTAGCATTTCTATTCTTTTAACTTGGAAACTGTAATTAGTGGCTACTCTCTCTCTCACTCTCTCTCTCACTCTGTATATATATATATATATATATATATATATATATATATATATATATGCATTAATCCGCTTCTGTTCCTTTTCTTGCAGAACTGTTGATTGCAAGGAACGTATTGCAGCTCGAAAAGGGAAACAATTTAGACGTTTGTGAATATTTTACAGTTAGCAAGACCAAAATTAACTTGAAATCACTGAAAATTGTTGAGTCTTTCTCATTTCCTAAAAGGTGGTCTAAAAAAAAAAAATTCATAGTCAGGGCAGTACCTTTTCAGCGCCGGTTCATATACGGAAATTTATAATCCGACATTTCTTTATATGTTAAATGGTATCTTTAGTAGGTACATGTGCTAAAATAGACAAAGATATGTCTACCAGCTTGTGCATTTGAGGGTCTTAATAAAGGAAATTTATCTTCCAAGACGGTAAGCCACTGTTTAGGACGTGCTCAACGACAGAAGGCTTTCACAGAAAGCAATGTTCAGTTACTCTATTAAAGAAATGCTCACCGCTTATTCAGAAAAAACGCTAACTTTTCTTTTCGTATCTGAACCGTAAACTTATTTCTAAGTAATGACATTTACTTATAATTCGACATTTTTTCTTAACCGCAATACATGTGAACTTGATGATATCCCAGCAATAGTTCTTAAGGTGTGTGCTCCTGAACTGTCTCCTGTTCTCTTTAATTGATACAATAATTTCCTTACTGCTTCAGGCGAACCATCTGATCCTTCTAACTATCGGTCTATTATCCTTCTAATTCTTTCCGGCAAAGTTCTAGAACCGCTAATGAACTGTGAATTATTTAATCATCTCACCTTGCAGCACGGCATTCGCTTCTCTAGGGCAACTGTTAAAGTATTAACGATTATTTCTGAAAGTGTCTATCAAGCTTTTGATAAGAATAGAGAAGTTCGGGCTGTTGATTTAGACACATCTTGAAAGCATTTGATAGAGTTTGCCATACCTGGTCTTATTCAGAAGTTGAAAGGTTATGGTATTTCTGAACGAATTTATGAATTGATTCTGTCTTTCTTATCAAATCGTGAAATGAATGTTATCTTGAACGGCCACTCTTCTTGATCTTTTTGCATAAATACAGGTGCCTCACAGACTTCTATCCTTCGACACAGGTTGTTCCTCATTTTCATCAACAACCTTCCTAGTGACATCCGTTCACACACACACACACACACACACACACACACACACACACACATATATATATATATGTATGTATGTATGTATGTAAACCACACATCGGAAATTATATCCTGTTGTATACTCTTTTACAGTTCATTTCAAGTGGGATAAAAAGAACGTATCTATATTTCATTTAATACCACACCGATACATTTCCATTACACTCGATATTCCCCTCCTCTTCCGCTTCCTCCTTCTCTTCCTCCTCCTCTTCTACCACAACTCACGTCATGCGTTCATTCATTTATTTAATTTCTTAAAAATATAACGTTCAGAAAATTGTTATTAAAAAAATAAAGCGTTAGGAAATCAATTGACCGAAATCATCGGGAGATACTGAAAGAAAGGCAATTCAGTTGATTTCCTAGTTTTCTATACTATACTATACTATATATATATATATATATATATATTTATATTTATATATATAAGGTTGGTGCAAAAATAATGACGTAATAATGTCGTTTTTTGACGTTAAAAATACGTCAAAAAACGACATTATTACGTCATTATTTTTGCACTAACATAATATATATATATATATATATATATATATATATATATATATATATATATATATATATATATATATTATTTCGGTACTTTAGGATGAAACTGATAGCTTCATGGTTTGTCTTTGAGAATTAAATATCCATTATTCTTTAGAATTTCTAAATATAGAAAAATACATGATATATACATACATACATACATTTCCTGTTTGTTCTTTATTTTCACATGCATATATCACCGTCATTTTATTATATATGAGATAACTGCCCCCCTCCACCAAAAACAAAAGCCGACAATACTAACATCTTCGTCGTTTTAAACAAATCCAACTACAGCAGAAAACTAGAACTCCATGGCCACGCAAAATTTAAAAAAAATTAAAAACATCACAACCACCCAACTTCGACCATATATATATATATATATATATATATATATATATATATATATATATATATATATGTTATATAGAAATATAGTTTTAATGGGTGCTATATTTATGGGATAAAGTGCTCATTGTCAGAGATATAGGGTGTGTAAATATAAAATGAATATTGAAGTCAAAGCCTGACAATTGTGTCTAGCATGTTCATATATATATATATACATATATATATATATATATATATATATATATATATATATATATATATATATATAGATAGATAGATAATGGGACGGTGACTCTATGGGTTCACTTATATATATATATATATATATATATATATATATATATATATATATATGTATAGATAATGGGACGGCGTCTCCATGGGTTCAGTTCTGGGTTAGACTTTTAACAATTTCTAAATGTCTAATGTCGAAATTAATACATTTAACAATTAACAAAAAAACCTCCATCTACCTAAGATCATTTACGTCGATGATATCCTTATATTAGTCAAGGATATGGATGGAATACATCAACTCCAAAATAATTCTCTCCTTAGATTTACATACGAACTTCATAATAGTAATAAAATTCCTTTTATAGATATACAAATAAACAATGATCATAATAGATTCACTGTCTCCCCATATTAAAAAAAGCCTACCAGCATAAATTCGCGCAACCTTAACTATAAGAGTGAAGGTCCAAATTACTATAAAATGGCAATTATAAAAAAAAAAAAATAATAATAAACAATGCAAAAATTAATTCTTCTTCAAAACAGATCTTCTACAATGAACAAAAAACATAAAACAAACTCTTATTAATAATAACTTTCCCAATTATATTGTTGATGAACAAATATGATGCTCTATCAGTAACGCTAATATAAAGCAAATTGTATATAATACTGCTTCAACAAACCACAAATATATTAATATTCTGTAACGTAGCCAAATGCATTCTAATTATAAACAGGGCGAAAATATCCTAAAAAATTAATAAATACCATCATATCCACTACGGATATAACTAAAAAAATTAATTAATTATATATTACATTAAATCCCGTATCTCCAGTTTAATCATTTGTAACGATTCTTCCCCACCCACCAAAGAGTTGCAGAAAACCATTATCATATAAATTTAAATGTCCTCTGGGAGAATGTATCTCTAACGAAAAAATAATATTTATATTGGCCATACCACAACCATGTTGTCTTGGTGGCTGAGTTTTCATTTGAATATGTCTAATATCTCTAAACATTTGCAACATGCTTGTCCACATTCGCAATTTAGAAGATTTTTTTGTCAAAAATACATTCCTACTTTCTCATGAAAATAATAAATATAAACTAAAAATCCTTGAAGTTATTTATATTAAAAATTGAATCAAAACCAAATCAGAATTAATTAAAAATACTGCACAAATGTTGTAAAATGTTTACAACAGATAGACTAAAATATCAAAATCTATATTAATAGCTTCTCATACTATTTTCTTCTTTTTTATAAAAGAACTCTTCAAACATCATAATTAGTTAACTCTCCTAGAATCTAAACTTACACCGCAAAGCACAAAAAATTAATGGTCCTCACTCCACACGTAAAATTATAACTTTCAGATGATCATAGCAAAATATTTGGAAATAATTCACACTAAATTTTTTTTATCTTAAAAACACACCCTGAGGATGATATTGCGTTAATGTCGAAAGTATTCGGAATAAAACATTATGTATCAACACAGTAATTTTCTCTGTTCTGTTAATACCGACACAAGAAAGCTCATCCGAGAATATGAAAGGATCTTGTTGAAAATAAACAGACAAAACTTGTCTAAATTATTCAACGAAACCTGCCTCAATATATATATATATATATATATATATATATATATATATATATATATATGAAAGAGAGAGAGAGAGAGAGAGAGAGAGAGAGAGAGAGAGAGAAAGAAATAGAGAGATAATAGACAGCTATTCATTTTTTAGAAAACCCGTTTGCTAGGTCGACAGCCAACTCCTTTTGCAGACTATGCTCAGGTGTATTTCTTCAATAGCCACCTGTGGTTTAGACTGTAATTATGCTGTGCGGGCCTTACTTACCGTGATGAACAGTTTGAAAAATGCCAGTACACTCAAACGCTCAGTCACGATGACACGTGACATCGACTTAGCGCAACCGACGATGGCTCCAAACAGTTCCGTTGACCCAGTTTCACGCACAATGCTTGCGTTGTCGCTGTGAAGTTTTGACACAGATTCCAATGGTGCTTCGTGCTAGCGTCGATCACACGTTCCCAACCCAGTCTGATAGCAACAAGAATTTACCTCTTTGACAAATCGACCATAGTGATATACAAACCCAGCTTTCATTGTAGAAAAGCGAACGTTCTAGCCACTCGGTCATGCAGACATAAAAGATACAGCCCATAAATATGTCATGGATCTTTAAGTGTATCAGTGTTTTTATAAGACCTTCCTGCTAAAAATTAAAACCCATCACAACATGAAATAGCTGACTGTTATATTCGGTATAACTTCCTGCTGCCAGAATTTCTTGTAACAATCAAAAATCCACTCAATGTGAAACGGAAAGGTCATTATCAAGAAAGAAAGTGGCAGCTTCTATGTCTACAAAAAGAACAAAAAATCATTGTTAAATGAAAGAGTCGAACTGAGAGAATTGAGAAGAATTCACTTCACTCTTTGGCAAGGTGAGAGAGTGTATTGGAAAGATCATGAGAAGAAAGTCTGTTCGGGGTGAACGTAGGAAGTAAATCATCTTTGAGGGTTTGAGTCATTATTGGTGGTGCAACAAAGGCGTTTAGTCCCCATTTTCTGCTTTAATGTAGTGAACCCATTTATTTATGGACTTGCTTACATGGTTCAAGGGGAAAAGAGCAATTATCGACCAAATTTCTTCGAAGAGATTAGATTCTTTCCTTTAGCAACGGCGAAATTTGAACATGGTTTCCCGATTCCAACTCAATTTCTCTCCCTTTTTATCGATTTTTCTCATATATTTATTCTCTATATTTCTATACAGATCGATATTCTGGCTCACGTTATTAGCCTATTTTTTCAAATTTTTAAATTTTTAAATAATGAAGGGATCCCGGAATATGTTGCCCTATTTATGTGCAAGATATTTTAGATAAATTATAGTAAATTATATATAACTTTCCCGATGTGACAACGGTTTTATGAATTTCACATTAGTAGCCAGTTAACTCTATGAAATGTTATGTCAACATTAAAATTATAATTTTTAACGTGCGCAAAGTTTATAAAGACAAAGTCGATGGGATCAGATGAATGTAGTAAAGGTTGAGTAACTAATAGCGAGGTCCTAATAATTTTAAAATGACAGATCAGATATACATTGATTATTTGAAGGCAATTATGGAACCTTGGTTCAAGAAGAAGCCAAAAACTTTAGAAAGAAGGTAGTTTTTATAATATTATTAAATTTGAATAAAATGGGCTGCAAAGATTTGATTTTTTCGTTTGTCAGATTGAAAAACTTTTAGCAAAAATTGTATTTCTTCTTAGAAGGAAAGAAAATTCTCGTAAATTATTTCTACATTCAAATAATCTTTACCCGAGCTTTTTACATTTGCTGACATTTGTTTGTGATGGAATGGCAGATTTTTCATGATATCATATCTAGAACCACCCTCTTCTTTGTCACGTCATTTCTTCAAACTGACATATCGAATTCGCTTCCCTCTTTCGAATATTGTCTTTTTCCTTTATGTCCAATTTAAGGACGTCTCAATCGTCCCGTTTAATTGGGTGCTCGACTACTGTTCCGCCAAGGCGCAACCTTTACAACGAAAAAGTTGTATGACTGTTGCGAGAATTACAATACTGACGAGTATGAAAAGGACTTTATCATATGTGTCGTGTAACTCACGCTAACAGAAAAATAATGAGAAGCGAGACAGGCCAATGGGGAGTTTGTCTGAGGAGTCTACCGCATACGTAGCAGTTGATATTGCATCTTTATAGAGAAAGACAACGTGGTGAAGATACACGTGTATGAGTATTATGGCATAGTAGGAGATTTAGTAGGTTTCCATGGCATAACTGTCTCGGTTTCTGCAGTTAGTTTCAGACTACTGTTGCCTCTGCAGCTGTCTGCTGGTCGACGGGATCGATTTTCTGTGGTTATGTGTCTTTGGCACAAGCAAAATGATCGCGCTAACTCGCATAAATCTTCTGCCACGGAGTCGAATTGATGGCAGTTTATATAGAGTTGGTGTGATTTGAAAATGGAATATTTGAGACGACATAGATATTTTCTGATTAGAAAAATATTTTTAAGTCTTTTGAATTTTTTTTTTTTTGTTTTGGAAGCGGATGACATAAATTTAAGCTGCTTTATATATATCAATGGGAGAATACTTCCGTTTTCACTGAAGACAGGCAGTTCCGACTGGCTTTGACATATATTGTTTACTACGTATCGATTTGGCCTTATGTCAGACGGTATATTTAAAAAATGTGTATTTCTGACTACATAACCGCCTTCGCCCATTTGACAAATCAAGTTCAATTCGATTGTCGAATATATTTTTCTTGCGTCTTCTTTCTTTTTATGTGCCGTGTTCTTTCTGGACGTAGGCGATCATGGCCCTCCATTTCACCCTATCCCTTGTGGCTCTCAACAGGTTTTGCGTTTTTGCCAACTCCCCCAGACCACGCTCCGCCATCCACCTGCCCAAGCCCGCCACGTATGTCATGCGCTGCTTTCCCCTGTCTCTTTTTCCCTCTATTTGTCCTGTGAGTATCAGATTCTCCAGACCCTCCTTTCTCATCACTTGCCCCAGAAATTTCATCTGCCTCTTCCTGATGTTAAGCATAAGCTTCCTCGTTGCTTGTATCCTTTCCAAAACTTCATCGTTGCTCCCATGCTCGGCCCCTGATATCCTCAGCAACCTTCTTGCGTTATCCTCATCATTACAATGTGTGACGTGAATTCTCACTTATTTCGCAATCTTTCAAACTTATTTTAGAATTCCTCTCATTCATCTTATCCATTTCTTCCAATCGCCATTAGCCTCATTACAATTTCTGACATTCTAACTTGCTTATATCCCTTACTTCTCTTCAATATGGCAGATCCTATTTCCGCTGGTCACGTCGGTATTTAAACCGAAAATCTCAATTCAATTTCTCTCTTCTATTCTTCCAGTGTGTTTTGTCAAAACTCCGCCTTCTACACTGAACCTTTGCGTTTCTCATCTATCGCTAACCCTTCAGCTGAACCATAAAATACCCCAACCGTCAATCTTCATCCATTTCATTTCTATTCTTTCTGCTTCTCTTTCCCCGAGACCACCACCGCTTTTGTTAAAGCGATCGTGGACTCGAGAATAAAATGAAAGCTTTCTTCTTCTTACCCACTTCCAACTCCCCAGCCCCACACACTCCTTACTTTCACGGTTAAAACGAAGATCCCCACCACCTGCATCTTCAGCTTTTTTCTTTCTTTTCGCCGTTCGTACCCTCACTTTACTTTCTAACGTCTCCCAATCCCTTTCCCCTGACTTGGAAACTTGGCAAAGTCATTCAGTACAGAATTATCGATTGCTTTTCTGAATTCGAGATTTTATGGCGTAAAAAAAAAACACGTTCAGTTTCTCACTCTGCCTCGACAACCGTATATCCGAAAGCAGCATTCGTCAAATATGGCGGGATTATTTCTGTGTAGATAAATTATACAAACATATATAAAGTTATTTATTGAAATCATTCGTTTAGAGAAAAACGTTCCAAAGATTTTCTCCTGACCTTGACAATTTTCCATCTGTATTTCCAAGACGCCTTCTTTTGCCCAAAGCGAAACGCAGTTGACCTTGGCTGGATACGGGACGCTAGAGAGACCCAACTATTTTGTCTAAAGCTTGAAGTTTGTTTATCGCCAATGCCAACTGGAAATTGTCTTTTCATAAGGAAAGGTAAAATTGTACAACTTGGAATAAGATCAGTTATTAGTTGGAAAAAGTAAAAGATAAAATAAAAAACAAAATTGATCAAAACAAATTCTTAAAAACTCCTGACGTGACAATTAAGCGAATAGCTTCACATCCTTAGGGCCATGTTTTTCTATCATCTAATTAGCATCCCATTCACACAGGTAAAAAAAAAAATCGGTTATTAGATTTTTTTATATAATTGTTCAGCTAATAGAAGGCTCAAGAGCCACTCAAGGTAGGAATTTACTGAATAAACTTGCTGTAAGTTGGTACAAAATTATGCATATAATGAGGACATGTAGATAGACAACGGTTAACCCTGGACTGGAAGATATTAAGATTGTAGTGATTGTAGTTCTGAGGAAGTGGTTATTTCAGTAGTACTTCCTCTTTACCAATGGAATACAAAAGAAATGAAGATGGGTCGAATGTATATACGCGGCATGACGAGTCTTAGATGTGAAGGCATGAACTGGTGCAACAAAGGAATGTAAATTTGCCATGAAAATAACGATAGAGTATTTGAAATAGATAAAGCTGGCTATCTGCATTAAAGTTTAAAATGCATTTCAAAAATTAAATAAAACTTTTTTGAAGCTTAAATTTTAATTTTAATTCCAAACTAATAGATTAAATTTATGATTCCCATTACTCAAAATACTTTGGAATCATTTTTCTATTTATCCATTAAATGCATAATTTGAACATATTGTCAACAGAAAATAATTCTTTTTATTAAAAATCTTTCAAAAATGAAATATATTCTCTGAAATTTTATTGAGCAAAATTAAAATATCGCAGTAATGTTTTTTTTTTTTTTTTTTTTTTTGCTAATGTGCAGGAAATGTTTTTCTGATGTGATTCATTGACAGCCTGATGTTTGTGAAATTTAAGTAAAGGGGACAGAACTGAAAGAAATTATTTGACGATTACAACGTGAACGCCTTTTTATAGATTTTTTTCAACTACCCAGTAATCTTAAAAATTTGAGTAAATATTTTACTGAATCCAATATTTTATTGAATTTTAGGGACCTAAATTACGAAGACACTTGTTGAGAAATTTACCAGTATTTTTTTTAAATTTATAATAGGTACCGCTCTTATTTTCTGGTAATATCCTGTATTTGGGCCCTTATTTGCCAAAATTAACACACTGAAACACACAAGCATACATACATACATACATATATATATATATATATATATATATATATATATATATATATATATATATATATATATATATATATACATACCCAGGCATACATACAATGAAAATTGTTTTAAAAATATTGGGTGTCGGTGAATTATAGTGAGCTTTTCCTTTTCTATTTATGTTTAGGGAATACAGTTTTAATTTAATAACAATCTCACTTGACCGCTACAAATTAATACAGAATTTAAAAAAATGAAAATTTTATAAATTATTCTAATTAAAATGTTTTAAAAAATGAAAACAATTCTTGTAAAACTTCATTATTCATGTAAAAAAAAAAAAAAAAAAAAAAAAAAAGGCAAAAAAACCCCGATAATTCCCATAATATATTTATTGATAACAGCAATTAATTTATTTTCTTAGTAAAAAGTGTTTTAGTTTTATTTCATGTTTTTATTTTAGGATTCAGGGCAGATTTTAAGCAACTAGCGGATCTGTTTGAATCAAAAATTGATGGGTTAAATTCTACGAGGACAAGTGATTAAAAACGAATATAAACATTATGCGATACAAAAGAGAATTTCTTTTGTATTTTTTAAAAGTAAATGATAGCCATAATGAGTTTTTTTTCTGCAAAAGAGAGCGTTTTGCGTGTAGAATTTGCCGTATTGCTTAAAAATAAAGTCCTAATGATAAATGAACTTTTACTTATTGTTGAAAAGCTCCGTCGAGTTTTTCACAATGTAAATTAAAAGTGTATGCAAATTATTAACATCGATCCTTAACTTTTGTCCAGTAGCTTATTTCCTTTGTTCTATTTAATGTTTATTAAAAAAAAAAAAAAAAAAAAAAAACTATTACGTAAATTTTTGTAACTTTGTATAATATTTATGCATTAAACCCTAATCTTTATTCGGTAAAAATTTCATTGCTAATCATGCATTACTTTTTAAGTAATACACATATTTATGTCTTTGTTGTTTCCGTTCCTTATATTATGGCCGCTACTGTGTATGGCAGTAATTGCTGGACAATTTCTTCACAGATAAAAAATAGACTTGAAGCAACATGTATTCACTTTAATAACATTTGAAGTAAAAAAAAAAATGACTTAAAAATAAATACGTTAATCCTTTATGCATATATATAAATATATATGTGTAAAAATTTCAGATAGAGTGTATCTGTAAAAGGACCATATTCATACACACACACACACACACACACACACACACGCACACACACACACATGTATATATATATTAGAAATTTACTAATTTAAAAATATGGTTCCATCGCTACACAGGAATGACCATGTTTCAAAAACAGGAACTAAACCTTAAATTTAATTATAGAATTAAATTTAAAATCTTTATCTCTGATTCATTTTCAAGCGATTTGGAATGACTTATTTTGAAATTTAATGGGCATATAAGCACATAAAATCTTGATATTTTTAGTTGTGAAGGTTACGGGGAAATTTAATCTTTATTAAAAAGGGGTGTTGGGTATCGGTTTTCAGCGACAACTTCTATATAGATAATATTAGTGGTCAATATATATATATATATATATATATATATATATATATATATTTCCAAGAGGATAAAATCCAGGTAGTGCTCAATGTACACTACAGAGCAAGAATATAATATAAAATGCTCAAACACTAATGTTCCATTGTTATAATTTATTACATTGCAGCCGTAATCACGATCCAATTTATCAGAATTACAAATTCAAAAAGAAACAAAAAAAATATAACTCCGAGTATAAAAACAAAATTTTAGTGAGCGTGTATATGCGAGGGAATGAGAAACAAGGGTGAAAGGGAATATATGAAAGCTATCGTTATTACGATTCCATTGTAATAAATTATAACCATGGAATATTAGTGTTTATATATATATATATATATATATATATACATATGAAATAGCTGTCTGCTGTTTTTTGAACCATCTCCTGGGTGGCAAGCCACCGAAAAGTTCTAAACAGTTTCGTACATCTAACTTCATTGATATGTCTTTGATCAACTCGTAGTGTGGTTTTCAGCTTACCTCCCAGCCCCACGATATCGTTTGCAGGGATTGTTTCCTCAGGTGCTAATATTCATCAAAAGTGAGTTTCCTGACAAATCAACTATGTAGAGATTTGAGCCAACAACTCATGGTCAGAGCATTAATGTTATATATATATATATATATATATATATATATATATATATATATATATATATATATAAAGCACACAGACATGCACCATGAAAAAAACAATCTTGCATCAATGAAAAGTTCATATAAAAAGAAAAATAGGGGAGTATAAAGTGTCCTGAGTTTCCGGATTTTTCTTACATTTGCTTCCGACTTTTACTAGACGTAAGTGTCTCCTTGAATACGGAACGCTACAATTTATAGTAGCGCTTGTTTAACAAGTCAAATGCACAGGAAACATAATTAACCAATAATTAATAACTCAGACAATAAAAATCAAGCAGCATAAAAAAATAAAAATACTGGAATTTATTTCTTTTTTTCTCTATATCTCATTTTCTGAGAAGCTTTAATTTAAGTAAAACATGTTAGACTGATAAACGTTTCCAATTTTTCTTTAGCTTATTATATATATATATATATATATATATATATATATATATATATATATATATATATATATATATATATATATATATATATATAAAATAATGAAATAATATATAATAAAAAATAATATATATAATTTAAAACATTTTTCACCCTTGGAAGTGTGGGCTGATCAACCAGGTAAGAACCACTTACCTGAGGAAATAAGACATAACCAATGGACCCTTTAGGTTGTCTGTTTTCTATTTAAATTAATAATTGCTCTGATTTGACATTGAGCTCTATGGATTACATCCTCCTTTAGATTATCCATACGGATTACCATAGTTTTATTTGACTATACATACATACATACATACATACATACATACATATATATATATATATATATATATATATATATATATATATATATATATATGTACCAGGCATGGACGTTATTTTTCTGTTTCAGGAAATTTTTAATTTCGTCTTGGAATTTTACCTGAGGTTGAACGAATGGTCAATGAGTTAATGCCGGTTCTGACGTAAATCGAATATCTCGTTCAATTAGTTGTAGTAATTAGTGTCATTTAACATTAATGTCGTAAAATTTTCTTTTTTTTTTCTCTTTAAGGCTCAGAAAACAATAAACACTAAGAATGGCGAATAACAAGTGACTTTTCATTTTATTAGCATCGGCCAGAAGAAATAATGTATTGCTAATATTGCCTAAAAGAATCCTCTCTGTCGACAAGGAAAACTTTTCAAAGAGAAAAACCCCCGCTTTTGTGTTTTGCACACAAATGATATTTAAGTATTATTATTTTTAAATAGGATTAGTACAAATATTCTTTTTACGATAACATAAATTCCTGGATATTTTTTTTCATCGACACATGCCACTCCGTTCTGAAAATTGCGCGGATGTAACGCATGTTCTTTATGCTTTCAGAACTACCAAACATAAATATAAAACTTTACTATGGGCTGATTTATATGAGCTATGAAGTAAGTATTGGACACAGTTGCGATAAGGCTGTGAATCCCCGGTGTGCAGACGAAATGACTGTAAATATATTAATATGTAGTCTCCTTATCACTATAGTTTCCTTAGTACACATGTACTCTCATTCGTCAAGTTGAGCCGTCGGAACACATGTAACTCTGAGACTACTTGTATATGAATATAATGACATCTTGTATATGAATATAATGACATCTTGTATATAAGAATGTTGTCATTTTTAATGGGAAGAATACACTAAACTTGATTTATTACTATTCTCTCCTCTCCCTTTTCACATTAGTTCTTCTCAGACTGGCATTCATAAATTTAGACAAGTTTTATTTTTTTTTTTTAATAATAGGATCATGTAAAGAATGTCGATATATATTGAAATCTCATAAAGTCATTTCTATTTACATTTTTAGTCTTGTTTCAAACTCTCCAACTTCTTTGTTCATGCCTTGCGAAAACGGAAATCTGTATGAAATTTGCCAGAATGGGATCCAAGTGCGTGCAGTTTTCCTATGCCAAGAATTAACCTTAGACACTCTCTCTCGTCGTCTCAAGAGAAAATCCAGGAAATGAATGTCGATTATATGAAAGCACGTATTGAGAATGCGTGTTCTTAAGACTATTGCCGGCCTTGAAGACAACTAAAATAACTTTTTGTCTATTCCTCCGGAAATATACAATCTTTTTTTTCTTTTTTTCTTGACGATACATCTGCCAATTTGAACGTTGTTTTTCTTTTTTTTTAAGCCAAGGCAGCAGCAACAAAAAATCAGGTAACAAAATAAAACTTTGTCACTAACAAACGAGGAAGCAGAATTATCTTAAGTAATTTGTATTTGCAAAGTCACGGAAAAGTGACAAAACAATTTTTGTTTGTTTATGAAAAGCGCGATTCGTTTTTTTTATTTTTTCATTTACTCTTCTTTTGCTTTTGATTTTGGAAAATGTCTCTTGAAAATATTTCACTGGCCGAATATTAATTAAAAAATAACTTGGTACAAAGCAGTAATTAAGATATGAGCCCAGAATTAGCTACATGAAGTACTTAAATAAATGAATATTTTTTTTAAAAAGTGTAAAAATTATTGTAGTTTACTGAGTATCGTTTGGACTTGTTCATGAGTGGCATTAGCTGGTCTTAAAGTCCTGACTAAATGTCCAGTGTTTATCTAGCTTGTGTTTATATTTTCTTGACGGGTTGCCTCCCCAAAATAAAACTTTTCTCTTCTCGTATTAGCATTAAAGCTGACAAATCAGTTGTCATCAAGCATTTTACGATCAGGACATTTTACTTTTTTCTTAAGAAATTATTTTTATTCCATAATTAAGATGTAAAAATCGATGCTAAGAGAAACATTACTTTTAATTAGGTACCTCCAAAAAGAAGTGATACCTAAGATTTAAAATGCGTTTAAAAAAAAAATTAAAATATTTCTTGAAGCTTTTATTTAGTTTTAATTCCAAGCTAATAGATTATGTTTCCAATAAGAAAATTGCCTTGCTGTATTTCAAACTAAATTTAAATTGATACTATTTTTTTAATTTTGCTAATTATCATTAAAATTTAAAATTTGTCAACACAACATAATAATCTTTATTAAAAATCTTTCAAAAATAAAATATGCTTCTCTCAGACGTTATTTGAGAAAGATTAGCTGATTTAAAGTTTAACTAATCTGAATTAAAACAGATATTATTTTTAGTTTAAAATATCTCAATATGTATTTTTAAATAGTTTAAAATAGTTTAAAATGTATGTATGTGTGCGTGTATGTGTGTTTAACTACCCAGTAATCAAAAAATTTAAAATATTTAAAATATTCTGATATATTGCTGAATCTTATGTACTTTAAATTTTATGATGTTTGTTGAGGAAATGTCAGAAAATCACCCATAAATTTTAAATTTACTATAGATACCACTTTTATTTTCTGATTGTGTCGTGTATGAACGTCCGTATTTACAAAAATCGGCCATTCACAAACACACACACATACACTCAAAAACTAAAAATTGTTTTTAAAATACTGGGGTCACTGAATTGTAGTAAGCTTTTCCATTTATGATTATAAATACTGTTTCTATTTAATTAATAATCTATTTAATTAGAATATCACTTGACCGGAACTAATTAATACAGAATTTAAAAAGATTGAAAAGTTTTTAAATTACACTAATTATGATTAAAAAATGAAAACAATTCTTTTAAATATTTATTATCCATCTAAAAATATTTTTGTCGTGTCCATAATATATTTTGCTCATAAAAAAAAAAACACTTAATAGCTTTTCTAATTAAATAATGTCTCAGTTTTATTGAACTTTTATTTTACTATTCAGAGCAAATTTTTTCCATTTTTTTTTTTTTTTGTCATAGAATCTATTGCTATAATTTGGAAGGAATTGTTGAAGGTGTTTCCAAAATCAAATCGCCAACTTTTGACAGAGACAAAATTATGTAGGCAAAGATTTTTGCCTGCGAGGGAATATTTCTATGGTTTAGCATAGTCATAAACATGGCGAAATAAAATTTGGAATTCGCCGTAGAAAAATTAAAACAGGTATTACCACTGAAGTCACTGACATGTTTTCCTCCATGTTTAATAATATATTCATTTTGATAAACAAAAGATATTCTATTAAAATGTCATTAATGAAACATACAAAATTCCTAAAAGATGTCACTACCCAACGAGACAATTATCGCTTACAATCAGATCAGTTTGACTTTTATTTGTTAAACTGCATCGTATAAAAAGTTTTTGTTGGTGTTTTAAGAAATAATAGGCAAAGTCTGAATATCTTAGAGAGTTTAGTAGAATTTTTTTTATTGCAAATAATTGAGGATGTTAATACTAGGAACATTCACTCATTCGCTGAAAGAAGAGCATACCATGATGAAAAATTGCGCCAAACTTGATAAAAAAAAATGTTTATCGTCAATATCTTTATCTCATTATTAAGAAGAAAGATCAAAGTATTTTTTGATTATTTAGTTATATTTTTAATTCTTTTAAGAAAGTTCGAAATTTTAGATGAAAATCTTCTTTTTTTATGTCAGCGAAGGAACCAAAGATTAGTATATTGTGGCACCGTTTAACGAGGCAGAAAGGGAAAGGAAAGAAAAGAGGAAAAAGAGAGGCTAAGGACCGAATCGTGAGTGATAAGCAAGAACACACACACGGCTAAGAGACAATGGATAAAAGGATATTTTGATAAGTAACAAATGGCGAAAGAGTGTCATTACAATGACAGGGAAATTCTGAGTAAAAAGAAAGGGAAAGAAGGAAAGAATCAGATATGTTTTGGCATCGGCTGTGTTATCTAAGGATATGAAAACAAACTATTGGTACGGGAAGACATCTTATTATCAACTACAGACCGGCTGGCCAAAGAAAAAAAATTCAAATGAAAATGTTAATTCGATAAGTGACGAAAAACAGGCAACTAAAGGGACTTTGGACAGATATAAAATTATGTTATCAAAAATATGTACCGAAGGAAAATGAATGGGAACCTAGAAGTGTTTTTTTTTTCTTTCTTCGAGGTGACAGACTGACTGGAACTTTGGAGATGTTTCTTTTTGAGACCGTGTTAGGAAGACCACACATTCTGATAATTAGCGATAAAATACCTGACGTAAACCACGTGTAGAAGAAGAGTTATGACCGCCATTGTCATATTGTCCCGTTCGCGACCAGAGAAATGATAACACCATTAAGAGGAAGAAAAGGGAAAGAGAAGAGATAATTTTTTTTTAGTTAAGCAAGATATTTTTTTCTTCCTGAAACAAAGCCGCGGATTCGTCCACGCCCGACTAAGACATCATTGGTCGAGTGTTGATCACGTGACGCACGAGGTAGGCTGTTGCAGCCCATCTGGAGGATGAGTAAGAGAGGTTGCTACGAAGATGTGGGGAGGGCAGTTCACGCCCCTCTGAAGTGTGATGAGAAGGTGGGAGTGAGGAAAGGTTCCCAAAAATGGAAAAAGGTGGGAATTCCTAACCAGAGAGGTGGATATGTATTTAGAATTATCGAGGAACCCCCCGGCGCCGACAAACTCACCCCGGTTTTGGTCGGCGCCCATATAAACGAAGCCACAACGAGCAGAGTTGAGTTGAGTTCCAGCAGTTCCCAGAGTCAGTGTTCAGTTGAAGCAAGCCTCGCAGATAGCTGACCAAGATTCATGCACATTCCGGACCTCTCTTCAACCCAAGAACAATTATTTTGAAGAGCGACTTAGATCCAGATAACCGAAATAAGTTTTTTTTTTTTTGACTTTCGTCCAAAGACCCACCGAAACACCAATTTCTTAGAGAGCAGACAACTTGAAGTGTTAAAACTTGCCTAGCGGAAAACGACGTGTCACAATCCATAGAACAGGTCGGGAGATAGATGCAGTCCTATGTATCGAACAACTAGACATAAAGTTTGTTACCTTTTTCTTTGATACCTTGAACTTTTGAGTTTTCATTTTATTGTCTTTTATGCATATTTGTGTGGTATCACCCCCGTTGAACTCGGTTTGCAGTACGGCCCCAACCACTGTTTGATCTCGTCTGCCTAAGATCAATTCACAACGTGGGTAGGCGGACTGGGGGGATCAGTGCAGTTACCTTGGTAACCAGGCGTTGGAAGCGAGTTGGGAACGACGAGGCTGATATCAAATCTAACCAGATTCCCACCCGAATCACCAAAAGGTTAGAACGTCACATTTGGAGCAGCGACACACGAACGGAGCAGCGAGGAGCGAACGGCTGGCGCCGCGGCGAGGACGTCACAGTTAGTGCCGTGGTAGACTAGGATAGAACGTCACGGTTGGCGCTGCGACCAGGGGACGACGTCACAATAGGAAATTTTAGCGTCTTTTTTGCTGTGAAACAAATTGATTTGTAAATTATTGCAAAAATGAAATAATTGTCGGATTTTAATGAAAATTTCAGAAATTATTCAAAAGTGAATGAAATTATTTTTAAATTTTTTTTTTTTTTTTTTTTACATCTGTTACCCACCATTAAATCTAATATCATAGAATTTCGAGAAGTTAAATTTTCATCCCATAATATCTATATTAGATAAAGTCAAAAATATCTGGAAAGTTTAAATCATCATCCTTTTTTTATAAAATAGAAACACCAGCTACCGAAAATTTGCTCTGAATCGTAAAATAAAAAAAAAATACAATAAAATCATGAGATTATTTAATTGCTTAGATGAATAAAATATATTAAAGAAACTATTGTCATGAGAAAAAATTTTCTATGAATAATGAATTTTTAATAGAATTGTTTTCATTTTTTAAAAAAGAATTAATTACCACAATTTATAAAGTTTTAAATCTTTAATATTTCTGCATTACTTTGACCCTGCTAGGTGATAGTTTTATAAAGTAAAAACTATATTTACTAATCATAAATAGACAAGCATTACAAATAATAAAACACCAAGATTTTAAAAATAATTTACAATATTTTTGTATTAAACATATCGTTTTCTGTAGATATGGCTGTTCTTACACGACATTATCAGAAGATTAGAGCGATAACTACAGTAAGTTTAAAGCCAAAGTATCTAAAATTCAATAACACATTAGATTACGGAGAATATTTTCTTAAATTTAAAAAATTACTGAATATATAAAAATTATATAAAAAGACGCTTATGTTACATTTTCTAATTATTTTTTACGGATAAAGCCCCGATAGAAATATTAGGTAAACATTCATCTGTTATCAAGCTGCCAAAACTTTAAATAAACAGCTACAGCCGAGTTAAAATACATTTCTGCGTCATTTTAAACTTAAAGTAAATAATATCTGTTTCAAATCAGATTTATTATACTTTAAATTACCTAATATTCCTTAAATGAACTTTCAAATAAGTATATTTTATTTTTGGAACATTTTTTAATAAAGAGAATCACATTGCGATGAAAGAGGGCTAAAAATGGCGCATAAATGATTTTTTAGCAGAAAAAGAAAGAAAAAACTCTTTTCAGTCAATTTAATTTAGTTTTGAAATAAAGCAATGTAGTTTGCTTATTGGAAATATTAAATTTAATCTATTAGCTTGAAATTAAAACTAAAATAAAAGCTTCAAGAAAGTTCTTCAGTAAAAAGAAAAAATCATTTTAAAGATTAGTTTTTTTTAGGGGTAGGTAGCTCATTAATGATAACCCAAAGAGGACTTTGCCACCTTTGCTACTGAATGAGCCGATGTAAGTGATGTTAAACGTACCTACCCTAAATGATGTGAGCCCCGCTAAGAAAAAATATAATTCATCACGGAAACGGGTAAGGTGGTAGTTTGAGCCAAACTGGTCAATATCAAAGATCTACGAAATATTTTAACCATTCACCCTCATCTTCTAAAAATAAATTTTCTAAGAGATAAAAATATGATTGAAGTATTGATTTTTGAAACAATAGCTAAGGTTTTATCCTTCTGAAAATTTCTTTGATCTTGCAAGAAAAGTACGACGTGACAATATGGGTCAAAGAATAATGGCTGACATTTTAAATTGCATTATTTAATTCGTTTTTAATTGGAAAAATCTAAATCTGAAAAAAATGTGAGAAAGGAAAAAAATTACGATCGCCATATTGATTAAAAGTTTGGAAATCTACCCAATTCCAGTTGAACAATATTTTTTGTTCTTTTTTTTTTTGTTTTAGTGCAAATAATGTTAAAGAAGGAACAAGCATGGATTAATATGCTTGTTGCCTGCACGGGGTTATTAACTGGATCTTGATTGAAATTTTCTCTGTATAATATTTAATCTATGCGATTAATATTTACCATTGAATTAAGTGCATTGACAAAGAAAGAGATTATGTTGACTAATAAATATTTGTTGTGTTAGATATTTTTTTCTTTAAGCTACGGATTAGAATTATTTACACGATTTACTATTGTCTTCAGCTTTGTTGCTTTTAGGAAAACGTTTCGATCGTTGTGCCCTCCGGCCTTCACGTGATAATAACAAAAAGGATGAGGATAAAAGTAAATAGTGTAAATAATGATAATTCTTCATCTCAGAAATTCAGACGATTTAAAGATGTAATTAGAAAGACTGCTATTTTAAACACGAAACCCTCTATTCACGAAGGATATGAATGCTTAAGGATTACTTTATTACGAAAACGAAATTGGGTGGATCTGTGATGAACAGTGTTTCAACATTTTATCCTCGAAGGTATCGACTATATCGAAGCAACTATCCATTCTTTTAGAATATCCGACATGATTACTTTCAAGTCTCGAAGCAAATCTTTCGTAAGAGAAGATGATGAAAAATCACAGCCGGAAACCACTTCTAAAGTCTAGTCAAATGACCAAATATTAGATGTTTTCTTTTTGAATCCTTTCTTATATTTCCTCCATTCATATCGCAAGAAATTTTATAGATATTTACCGATTCAAAACGAACGTTTTTAAACAGATTTACATCAGAGGACTAAATTGGCCACGAGAGGAAGGCTTTACTAAACCTACCAAATTTTACAGATTATCCTATCGAACACGGAAATCTATATCCCATGAAAAAGGCGACATTTTAATCGTAATATCGTCAGTGAATATTGGAATTTCTCTCTCGTGCAGAATGGATATTTTCTGAAGTTATATTTCAAATGAATATCAAAAAATTAAAAAGGCTAATGTTCCTAATTGCTAACTGCACTTGAAACAAAAATCTTTCATAGATGATAACGAGTAACACGAGCTGCAATCAACATTTTAGAGAGTCTATCAGTTGAGACACATACTCATATACAGTTGGCAAATAATGGACACGTCTGAAAAGATGACAAATCTTTTTTTTTTTTTCTGTTGAATATCAACATTGATCGGAGAAATGGCTTTCTTCTGGCTGCTCTCTCATAGTTTATGCGCCATTCTCAATTTCATTCCAAATAAAATTTACTATATTTGCTGTTTGATACTGTATATTTTCTTTTATTTATATTATTTACATCTGGACTATTGTATCGATCTGGGTAATCTACAGAGAATTCTGAACTGAACCCTTTATTTAATCTACGGGGCTAGACTGTTCTTGTTTCATTGCTCCTGTTTAGGTATATCTCGTCTAGTTCTTTTTTTTTCTTTGGTACTGCTCACATACTGCTTGCCGTTTCCACTGAGTCAAAGTCCATATTGCCCGGCCCTACAACTCACAATTACTGTTACCAATTTCACAAACCAAAACCTTAATTCTCTATAGTGGATACGGGGCATTAAACCTGCCTGCTACTGCTACTCTTGACTGTCATGTTTGACTGTTGCTGCTGCTAATAATGCAAGGAAGACAAATGACAGCAAGTCTCCAACAGCAGCAGCAGCACTAATCAGCAGGCAGGATAGGTTTAAGGCTCCAACTTCACTACAGAGAACTGTCATATCACTAGCCTACTGGATTAAAGCTTTGGTTTGTGAATTTGTTGATATTTGATTGCGAGTTCAATCCGTAGGCCGATCAGTGTGTACCTGGAATCAATGCAAACAATTATTTAAAAATAAGAACTAGACGAGATATCTCTCGAACAAAAGATTAAATAAAGGGTTCAGTTCAGAAAACAACTGATAAAGGCCAGAGAACGTTGTGATAAGAACAGCACAGATTAAGACAATAGTCAGGATATAAATAATGATAACTCTACATCTTAGAAATTCAGATAAATAGTTTCTTGTTTTTATTTTGTTTTCACATCTTATCTTATGAAGACCACTTTCTGAAACGGTAAGTCGATCTGAACCAAAGAGATGCGTTTTATTATCTTTATTATTGACAATTTATTCAACTCACAATTGAAAGTGAAAGTGAAATCACCAATTGTGATGGTCTTTGAGTGTCGATGATTCACCAACAACTTAACCCATTTCGAAATCCCTAAGCTTCTTCAATTCCAGACATTATGAATGAATCATGCGTTATTTTTTTTTTTTTTTTTTTTACAGTGACCATTTTGGTGAAACTGAATTATTTATCTATTTATTCCTTTGTATACGTTAGATAGATTAAATCTTTCCAGGTTTAAATATTTTCTCACCGCAAAGCTTTGGTTAAAAATAAAAAAGGAATCTATAATATACATTTCCATATACGGAAAACTTTATTATATTGTTTAATGCATAAAGAGTAAAGATAACTCCAAATATTATGCTTGGAATTAATTAATATTTCATAATTATTACGCTTTTCATTATTTATATTTAGATTAATATCGTCATCGTTATTATTTTTTATTACTAGAACGTTTAAGTTATTAAGCCCGCCGGTCTTCTTCAAGTGATTTTAGATCCAACTGACCCACCGGGAACTTCAAACTGTACCCTTTATTTTATAGATATGGTAGATTGTTCTCGTTCTGCTATCCATGTCTAGGGTATCCCGTCTTTTTCATTGTTAGTACTGCTCAGTTATTGCTAGTCCTGCCATATCTAAGCCTATACTACCCGGACGAGGGACTGAACTCACTATTATTAGGCCAGCAAATTTACGAACCAACGTTTTCACCCTACATACTATTAGCACAAAAAGAACAACCTAGGCCCGCCGATTAAACAGAAAAGTTCAAATTGAAATTCCCTGAAGGTTATTCAGATCTACAAACATGTGCAGAAAGCAGGAGAACTTAACGGCTGAACAAAGTTGAGAACATGAAGATCGCATATAAATAAATACTAATTCCTCATTTCAGAAATTCAAACAGAATGTTTAGTGTTTCTCCTCAATATTCTCATTGGGTTAAGATTAGGGTTAATAACTGAGATCCTTGTGGATAAACTCATTAGTCATGTGCCATGCGTGATACACGCTTAGGCGATAATGTATCTTTCGATACATGACTGACAAGGCAGATTTTTTCCCCGCAGTAGGTTGCTATTTCTTTCTGTGGTAGACCAGTTGACATCAAAGTTTATAGGACCCAGTCTATCCTGCTATTTACCCATAGCTTGGATGATGGAAGAAGAGGATTCATACCTTTCCCGAGGGTATTAGCACTTGACTGACGAGGCAGATTTTTTTCCGCAGTAGGTTACCATTTCTTTATGCGGTAGACCAGTTGCCATACAAGGCTATAGAACCCAGTCTGTTCTGCTATTTACCCATAGCTGGGGAGAGAAGAAGAGGATTCATACCTTTCCCAAGGGTATTAGCACGTAAGTGAATGTAATGGATTCGACTAGAATTCCAACTCGGCTCTCCGATTCCTCAATCCGAGCTGCTATCCATTACTCCGATAATATTTAATATTCTGCGCATAACAGATAATACACAGCGAGATATTACCAAAAATATTCTTATTTCTTCATAAAATAAGAATTTCATAAAACATGTCTTTCGGAATTACTTTTATTTTTACATGTATAGTAGATTTATTAATTATGCGTGAATTAAATAAATGTTTCATTCAAATTAGTGACTCAACATAAAATGGCATCAATATGTGTGTATGTATGACTGTATATAAAGCATTTCTATTTGCGAGTACAATTAAACCATATTTCGTTGTAGGTGAAGCTTATTCTTCTAAACAAACCCCGAAAATACATGGGCATCAATCATTTGGCATTTAAAGAAACAATATCGATCAAGCGATGCACAGTCCTCCTCAATTCGATAAAGGAAGACAGATGGAAAATTTGCGAGACAAATGACTGAAGAATAAATGAATTTAGAACACTGTCTAACAACTGCTGGTTCGTAAAGGCAGGAGGATATTTCTAGCTGTTTTAATTAGTGTTTTAAGTGTTTATTGTTTGAATTATAGGAATTGTTTTTTGCTTTGTGTTTTCCATGGAATTTCAGAGTTTCTTAAGGAGATTAAAAGATGATTAGAATCCGTGGTAGTAGCATTGTTATTATCATTTTATTTCCCGCCAAATTTTCGTTGGTTGCATTCAAAGATAGATCATCTCCAGCGTGAAATTATATCCTTAAATGCTTATTGTTGATCAGATCAGCTGCCAGAAACGTTTTCCTAGAAAATGGTAACGGGGGTGGGAGACGACTAATGTTGCAAAATTCGTTAGCATTCTTTCGATATTAATCAACAAAATAGTTTTTGATCTTTAAAAAAACTGAAACATCAATGCTAACGGTTCACTTTTTTGGTTACAATAACTCAAAATAAAGTATTCTTCATTTTTATAATTTTACTAATATTCCATAAAATATATGAGGCTGAGTTGAAAACTGAAAATATGTTATGAAGTGGGGTGATGTTTGAGCAATGAAATCTTGCATGCATTAATTTCAACTCTTCTTATTAATAAAAGCATTGTTTTTTCCAGGCAAAATGACATCTGACTGTTTAAAGAAGACTTCAAAAGTAACTAGTTGTGAATTCTCTTGAAAGTTGACCTTTGGCATCGTGACATTATCAGGCACTTGCAGAAAAAAGGTTTAGCTCCTGAGGATATTCAAGCTGAGATGATTGCTACCTTTTTCAAGATGGCGTTCTAGCTTTATGACCAGTGCAAATGTGGTCAGCTGAATTTAGGACGGGAAGGGAGAGTTTTGAAGATGACCCAAGATCTGGACGTCCTGCAACTGCTACCATCGAGGAAAATATTAATTGCTTTTCCCCACCCGGAGATGTATGACAGGTGAGTGACTATAAATCACATAATCCAATGCTATTAGAATATCACGTGATAAAGTTGAGAATATTCTGCACAACGAATTTGGCGTGACGATGGTTTCTACTCGGTGGGTATCACGTCTCCTGACAGCTGATCAGATGCTCACCAGGCTGATCACATCAAGGGAAAAAATCTAACATTGTTTGAGT
>OZ010581.1:2875386-2902886 GCA_963932145.1 Acanthosepion lycidas | reverse complement strand
TTTGCTCTGGATTTACATTGATCTCTCTGGATTTTATCTTCCTTAGGTTTACCCATCCGGATGACCTAGTTTTTCATAAACTATATATATATATATATATATATATATATATATATATATATATATATTAAATAAAAACAGACCAATTTAAGGTTTCATGTAATAAATTATTTCACCACCACCCTTTTAAAGGACTGCGGATCATCAGACTTTACTTCCAAACAAAAAATGAAAAGAAAATTTACACATTTTTGACGGGCCGTATTAAACATGTGTAAATTAACGAAGTGAGGAAGTGAGGGGGTGACGTCACCCCCGGGCTGTCTCTGCCCCCGTGCTATCCTGTGACGACCAATGTCACTTGGTATTGGTCGCGTCACCAAATGTGACGTGATCCTGCTGTCACGGCACCAAATGTGACGTTCTAACCCTTGGCTGATTCGGATGGGAATCTGGTTAGATACGGTATCAGCTTTGTCGTTGCCAGCTCGCCTCCAACGTCTGGTTACCGAAGTATCTGCTTTTACTTCTAGTCTAACCTACCGACGTTGTGATTTGATCTTAGGTAGACGAAATCAATCAGTCGCTGGGCCGTAATGCAAGCCGAGTTCGAGCAAAGGTAACACCGCACAAGTATATGTAAAAGAAAATAAAGTAACAACTCGAAAATTCAAATGTGTTAAAAAAAGAATAACAAATATTTTTATATCTGGTTGCTGAATACAGGACTGCGTATTTCTCCCAACCCGCTTCTATGGATTCATGACACTTTGTGTTTGTTAGGCGAGTCTTAATATCTTAAGTTGTTTTTCGATAACTGGTTTTTGGTGTCTTCAGGCGATATTCGTGAAACTTGTTTTGGTGGTGTGAGTCTAAGTCGTTCTTCAAAAATAAATTGTTCTTGGTTAGAAGTTGAAGTCGGAATGCGTGGGTCTTCAGTCACCTTCCTGCGAGGCTGGTCTCAGAGCTCACGGCTCAACTCTATCTGCGTCTGCCCAACTGCAACTGACTAACTGCTACTCTGTTTATATGGACGCCGACCAAAACCGGGTGTTTGAGTTCCTTGATAATTCTAAATCCACAATAAGGATTTTCTTTGTTTTCGGACAGGAAAATTTATCACTTTCCATTTTTGGAAGTCCATTACTTTCTGCTCCAGTGGGGTTCTTAAAGGATTCGTCCTCCCAAATTCCTCCTTTCCCATATTTGTATCTCACACTAATCCCCAGAGGGCGTCAACAGGTTTCCCTTCTTTCTCATAGTGGTATCTCCCACCAATCCCCTCAGAGGCGTCAACAGGCCTCTCCTCCTTTCTTATAGTTTACCTTCGCCTACCGCTCACGCCACCATTCAGCCAATGAACGCCCAGCAGCGTGGGTGTGGCTAGATTGGCCTCAGTTTAAAAATTTCCCTCAAAGGAAAAAAAAAAATATCTTCCTTTTTTTCTTTTCTTTCTTTTCCCGACACCAGACCCCTACGACTCGTAGTGTGGTCCTTAATCTCTACCTTAACCGAATGTCATCTGGAATTTATCAACGAGATTTTCGCCAGCGTCAAGTGGATGGTTAACTGGACGTTTTCGCACTCTGTATCCAATCATCCATCCCGGTAACAAACTTTTATCATGTCCAGGTCTGGACAATAAAACAGGTGGTCTCTTTCTAAAAACAAATGATATCGCCGAAAGATAGTTAATGGCTTATTCTTTTCTTTTTCTTGGGTGGCCCAGCTGATGTTTTTCTCGGTCAGTACCTGACCTGATTACCATTATCTCCCAGCTTCTGTTTCGTTGGCCACTTGACCAATTTGAAATTTTCATTATTGCCATGGGCAGATTGCTATCTTCTTTCGCCGCTTCATAACATAAATTAATTCCGACAGATCCGTGGTCTTACGAATTTCCTATCTTCCGCGAAAAAAAAAAACTTTTTTTTTCTTCGCAAATGAAAATAAAACCTTTACCACTTTTCTTTGTAAAAAAAAAAATAACATCGCTCAGTCTGTCTTTTCGTGATAGCTTCTTATCGCCTTAATTATTTCAGCTTCTTTTCGCCTTACTTATTTCTCGCTTTTAATTTCCACGCGACCGCTAAATAGTGTCGCAGGGAGAGAAGACATGAGTTAGCAGACACTGACACATTTAAACAGTTAGATATATATAAGTACACACACACACACACACACACACACACACACACACACACATTCATATATATATATTTATATATGTTTGCGTGTGTGTATATGTGAATATATGCATATATATGGATATGTATGTATTTGTATGTGTGTATGTGTACGGATATGTGTATATGTGTGTATGTGTATATTTATGGATACATAGAATATTATAAGAGAAGGACTTACAGTCCTGTTATTAGTGTTTTATCTCATTTTCTCATTTAATATCCTCCAATTAGAATTGTGAGTTTAAAATTCTTTATAATATGGAGGAAAATTTTTTAAATTGATAATTTAATTTAAATTGAAATATATTGCCCTTTAATAATCATTATTGATGATAAAATATTTAAATTGGAAAATTTTTTTATATTTACATAGGTGTTAATACATGAAGTTACCTGCGTATATCGGTACATGGGTACCTGTATGAGTGATTGCACATGTAAAGGAACGTATGTATATGTGAGATTTGCATGGGTGTATATACAGTATATGACAGAGCAATCTTGAATATTACCTTAAAATATTACCCCATATTAACTTAGCTAAAATTTAAGTAAAAGAGATTACCTATCTAGAAATAGTCACGTGTTAAATTCATGAACAAAATTCAAACGGATAGAGATGTCAACTTAATAATCAATAATATTTTTTTTAAAGAGATTAAAATAAAAGATTACTAGAAGTAAACTTATATTTTAAAATAAAATTTTATTCTTTTAATGTACTTTCTATGAATATTTTTCTAATCTTTATGAACCCCCAAAATAACACTTTCAAAGTAAAGCAAAATAACAGCATCTGTTTCTAAGGATTTTTTTTTGTTTTTTTTTTTACAAAGAAAATTAGTGACACTTTCTCTCATAACTTCCTTCTCTCTTTTTCTCTCTATGGGCTTTTTCTTCTCTACCCCTTCGATATCAATATATAACTTGAGTTAAGTTAACCGTTTAAATGTGTCAATGTCTGCTAACTCACTCATGTCTTATTTCCCCCCTCACTCCCTCACTTCGTTAATTTACATATTTTTAATACGGCCCGTCAAAAATGTGTAAATTTTCTTTTCATGTTTTGTTTAGAAGTAAAGTCTGATTACCCACAGTCCTTTAAAACGGCTGTGGTGAAATAATTTATAACATGGAATCTTAAAGTGGTCTGTTTTTATTTAAATTATTTGCTCTGGATTTACATTGAGCACTTAAGTATTGCATTAATATTTAAGCTTAACTTTTAAAAGTTCAATGAAAATTCTTCTGTCACTACTTAATTTAAAGACAATGTGATGTACGTAGGTCCTTACTTCCGGTACAAACAATTATTTTAGTTTCATGGGTGACTTTCGCTAGTTTCATAAGCATTTCGAATATTCCCAAGTTTATTTACAAATTATAAAAAATGTTATCGTACAAAGAATTTGTCGCAAAAAGAAATCATGTAAAAAAAAAAAAAAATGTTGCCGAAAACAATCGCAGTAATGAAAATTTTGTAATCCAAAATTTTAGGATTGCGGGTTCGAATCCGATCCGAATTTTTTTCAATTTGCTCACGTAGTTGGTCTCATTCCCAAATGGTTTGATATGTTGGGCTACGGCCTCTAGCAGTAAATTTGAAAAGGTGTGACACAGTGACACAATGATATTCAAATTTATTATATAGATTAAGCGCTTTCATCCAAATCTCTGGCCATTTTCACGATCCAGATTTCTGTAGACGTATCGTCATGAACATATTCTTATACTACTCGCAGCTCGGTGTTGTTTGATGTACATTTTGGCTGACGTTATGGTCATTTGAATGGTAAACAAGAATCAATTGTTTAAAGCATTTAAAACCGTAATTTCAACTGGACTTCCTAAAAATAGCGAAAATCACCGGAGAATACCAACAGAAAGGCAAAAACGTTTATGTCAAAATTTATAAAGCTGACAGTTTAGGTTTTTGTCGTTATCCTGGGAAAACATTAAATCTCTGGAGGCTTTATGTTGATTTGGGCAACTTTCTGCTGGCAAACATTGACGTAAAAGATACTTTGTTGTCTCTCACCGATGTTCACATAACTGAAGTCTCACTTCTTCATAACAGTCTTTTACAAAAGCAGTGATACCTCTTGCTACGCTGTTCGGGTTTCAAACAAAACCCAATTTGCTATTTGTAATACAATCTTGATTCTTTGGCTGCAGACTGCGTGTTTGATAAAAATCATTGTTAAAAGCATTAGTTGCATTTTTGAGAGCTCTGTTCGTGTGGCCGTGTGCCGGACTACGATAAGCATAATACTTTCCTAAATTGGGTAAAGTTCGTATGTCAAAACGACACAGCGAAGAGAAATACTGTATCAATTCAAGGTTGATGTCACACTATCCATCAGTTAACAGATGGACATCTTCTGGCATTTTAGTTCACACACACACACACACACACAGACACACACACACACACACACGCACACACACATATGAATAAAGCTTTTCTTTACCAACGCGTTTCATCTTCTATTGACATTATCAAGATAAATGTATTTATAAAAAGAAGTAAAATATAATAATTTTTAAAGTATTTTTTATCTGACATTATTTCATTATAATAAACGTTATTTATTGCAGGTCGACTCATATATGATTAGATACCTCCAAAGATATATATAAAGATTATATATGATTAGATACCTCCAAAGATTCGCTAAAAAATGACCATACATGATAATTTAAGTTATTATAAAGAGAAAAAAAAACAAAGGATTTTTTAATATAAATTGTTTTTAATCCTTTTCACAGCATTAGAAATTTTGTTAAAAATCTTGTTTCTTGGGTAATAAGATTGTACAATAAAAATAGTATAACACATTTTAGCGTTTTCTTGCAGTGCAAAACACAGAAATTCTTGCAAAAATCAGATATTTGTCAGATTTTAATCAAACTTTTAGAATTTACTAAACAATGAATTAAATTATCTTTGAAAACTCTCTTTTTTAGAAAATCTTTGTAAAAATATTTTCTTTTTACATCTGGTAATTTTATGAATTTTCGAGAAATTCTTTTTTGTAGCAATTATTGTTTAGATTAGTTATAAGGACAAGTCCTTTGAGAATTTAAATCATTCTTGGTCAAGCAGGAATCTCAGTTACAAATGCCTAATCTAAATCGTAAAATAAAAAAAATGCAATAAATCTAAAACATTATATAATTAGAAAAGCTTTATGTATAAAATATATTATGAACAATATTAACTTAAAATAAAATAACAAATCATTATTCATCGAAAATAAAAATTCGATGAATAGTGAATTTTACGAGTATTGTTTTAATTTCTTTTTAATTTTTAATTAGAATAATTTATAAAGTTTTAAATCTTTTCAAATTCTGTATTAATTTGTAGCGGTCAGTCTATAATCCTTTTCTCGCAGACGAAACATCTCAATTCCCTTACTGGTCTATGGCTATTCCCATGGAACATATTCAGACTACATAAGAATTCAGTTCTAATATTCACGGCTATGACCGGCCATGCCACACCCATCGTAGTGAACCATCCTCATTCCCTTCGTATTCCATTGGTGAGATGTCAGTTCTACTCGAACAGATTTTTCCCAACGAGCCGCTGCTTTGTCGAGCCGACTCCCAAGAGGTGCTTCCCCGATCATTTCAAACTTAAATTGTTCAAGTCTAGAGTCAAACATTATCTTCCCCACATATCCTCATAAACTATATCACTTACTATAGCTTGACTGGCTCTTTGGCCTTGTACAGGGTGAACATCATTGTAAAAAAGGCTATAAAGGTGAATTACCTAAAATAAAATATTACATTGCTTAAAATATTTCGTTAAATCTTTAACATTACTGGGTAGCTAAAAAAATATATAAAAATGGCGTTCACGTTATATTCGTTAATTAATTATTGCAGTTATGCTCCCTTAGAAAAAAAATTCCAAGCATGCGTCTATCGAAAGAGTTGTAAACACCTCATGAAAACACCCACAATCGCGTTAAAATTATTTTTCAGCGATATTTGAAAGTAAAAGTAATAGTTGTTTCAAATCAGATTGATCAAACTTTCGTTTAAATCAGATAAGCTCATTGAAAAAAAGTTTCAGAAAAGTATATTTTAATTTTTGTAGATGTTTTTAATAAAGTAAATTACATCGTGTAACAGATTTGTCAGTAGTGATTATTAACGTTTTTATTGATAATAAAAAAAAGACAAACTCATTTCAATCAATTTAAAGGGTGAAATACATTAAAGTATTTTGCTTATTGAAAATATTAAATTTAATCGATTAGCTTGGACTTAAAACTAAAATAAAAGCTTCAAGAATGATTTTACATTAAAAAAATTTATTTCAAACCTTATGTATCGCTTTTCAGGCAATTATCAGTAATATTTTCTTGATAAATGTGCCATAGAATAGCAGCTATTACCGACAATTTCATAAAATACTAAACACTTAGAAATGGATTATAACGACTTATTTTATAATAGTTTTGAAAGAAAGGAATCGTTGAGTTGTAACATTTTGGTATAAAATAGCGGAAATATAAATAAATATTTCGCAGTAGGTATTTGAAATTGGCCAAATACCAATTTCAAAAAGAGGGAGAAGTTTTAGTAAAATGTGTTTTAGATATAATAGCATTTGATACTTTGTTAACATAATTTGTTGTAGGATTCGAGTGAAAAACGGGGTTCCACCTTGTGTATAAAACAAATTGGCCCCAAATGAACGGTCGACCTAAACACGATCACATACGGAGATTTTTCTCTTTTTTTTCTGTTGTTACTTTGTCCAATACACGTGCCTGTGTTAATAATGTGTGTGCAAATATTGTAGATTTCTGTGAGAATGGTGTGTACTTAAGCATATGGTTTCTCTTTGAAGTCGTCTTTTGATGCCAAAGAAGACAGAGGCTTGGTTGGAAGAATAAACTGTGTGAGGAGTGTGCACGACACGTTTTTAAAACGGTCTGGCTGTAAATCCACGACTCTCCAATGGCGTCTCTTTCCTTCTCTGGCCTGCTATGTCTTTGTCTCTGTCCGTTGTTCTTAATATATATATATATATATATATATATATATATATGAAGTCTGTGCCTTCCGATACTTCTTTCTTTTGTACACATTCTGGGATCATCTATCATTATAAACTAACGCCAAAATCGTGGCGTTTTTCCCAAATGAAAAGTCAAAAATAGCTACCCACCCTTGTTTAAAAATATTCGCCAAAAATCAGAGGATTATCTGATTCAAACTACAGTGGAACCTCGGTTCACAAATTTAATTCGTTCCTGAAGGGCGTTCGTAACCCGAAATGTTCGTATACCGAAACTATTTTTTCCAGTAGGAATCAATGTAGAAAAAAAAAGTCACAATAAAATAAAATTGGAAAGGAAAAGCACGGTTCAGGAGACAAATGTATACAACACGACGGTCGACTAAGAAATGATTCCATTCGGCTTAACTCGGTTCGGCAATGTTGTTCGAGAACCGAAATTTTATTCGATAACCGAGTCATTTTCATCTCGAATTTTCTATTCGAAAACCGATTTGTTCGACATGTGAGACGTTCGAGAACCGAGATGCTCTATAGTTCCAGTACATACTCATTAATAAATGAAATCTATAATGAATAGATTTTTTATTTGAAAATATTGTGGAAATATTTCCAGGTGATCTGTTCCGTCCTTTTCGATATCTCGTCACTACATTTTAATTGAGGAGTTTGCTCGCATTTTATGTAAAGAAAACTTCCTGAAGATGTTATTTCAGTAAACAATATATGCAGTGTCAAATGGGAACATGTCGAAAATTCATCAAGAACCCAACCAAAAATAATTAACTAAAAGTCAAAAAATAAGTTGTTTTTTAAAGTTGGTGCTTGCATTTTAATAAACCACGCCATTATTCTAGATAACACCACTAATTTTTGATACCTTATTTTAAAATGAATTTTTATAAATGAAAAAGCCTTCTTTAAGCTTACACTTTAGCTTTAATTGAAAGCTAAGGGATTGAATTTACTATTTTCAGTAACCAAAATACTCTGATCTATTTCAAACAGAAATTATATTGATTGGAATCGATTTTTTAATTTTTTTTTTCTAAAATAGCTGATTAATGCCTTTTTTTTACTTGTCTTTCATCGCAATGTGATTCTCTGTATTAAAATTTTTCCAAAAATAAAATATACTTCTGAAAATTTATTTGTGGAATATTAGCTGATTTAATGTATAATTAATCTGATTTGAAAAAATATTATTTACTTTAAGTTTAAAATAACAGAAATATGAATTTTTAAAACAAACAGTACCCATTCTTATGTAATTAACGAGTGGATACAAAACCTGATAATGTGTTAACAGTTTTATTGCTGTCCTACAGAGACGTTATCTGTTAAAACGTAATTTTTAAAAAATGGCAGATGAACCACGTTTTTGTATTTTTATATAATTTCTAAGTATTCAGTAATCTTAAAAATGATGGAAAATATTCTCTTTAATCTAATTTTAAGAATATTGACATTAAATTTACTAGTCATCGCCCTTATTTTCTGATAATGTCGTGTATGGTCGTCGATACTTTCAAAAATGGTCACGTTACACAATGTTTTATATACATAAGAAAAATTAAAAAATGTTTTTAAAATTTTGATGCCAAACGATAAAGCTTTTTAATTTTTGATTAGTAAATATAGTTTATAATTAATAACAATATCACCGGATGAAAACTAATGCAGAATTTTAAAAGATTTATATATTATAAATTGTTATAAATAAATTTAAAAAAAATAACAATTCTTGTAAAAATTCATTATACATAAAAACAAACTGTCTTTAATAAACCTTATTTATAAAAGCAATTAAAAGTTTTTTCACTTAAAAAAATGTCAGTTTTTTAACCAAATTTTCGAACGTCCTAGAAAGGTTGAAAATTTGATAAAATAATAAAAAGTACTTTGGTCTTTCCTCATAATCATGATGTAATCATTTTCACGATAAAACATTACATTTTTTTAAAGTTTAGGGCATTTTTTAATATGCTGTTTTTTCAGCAAAAGGTGGAAGTACTGACATTATTTTTTTTTCAGACGAGACGGAAAACATCACACTTAATTTTACCTTTGGAAAAAATTACTTGTAACTTTTAGTGCGATTTTGAAATTTATACCGTTGCTGTTTGTAGCAAAATTTTCCTTTTTTTCTTTTTTTTTGTTAAATAAAAATCTGTTTAAAGAATAGTAAAACGGAAGCTTAATGCCATTTTTGAGCGAAGTTTTCTTAATCGAATTTATATTTATTTTTAATTTAGCTAGTAGTAGATTATTTTTTGTATGGAAGTTTAAAAAGAATTAATTGAATATATATATATATATATATATATATATATATGCGCATGCATGCGCGCGCATGTGTACAGACACGCTACAGTCAAAAATTTTGCTCTTCAGTGTGACTAGAGGTCCGATTGTTTCAGGCCGGGATCGAAACCCGGCCGATCTAGTGTCAGTTAGAGATTAGACTCTCATAGCACGGCAGAGAGGAAGGCAAATGTTAACGTTTTCTATGCGAAATACGTCAGTGGCCCGGAGAGCTCAATTCAATTCGGTTGAAGAGCAATGCGTTAATAGTGGGTCAGAACCACTGTTTTTAAAATTACCCTTTTCTCAAGAGGGCTTAACCGGATTTCCAGGTAGCATTATATATATGGTCATCCAGAGACTGTTTCGCTGTATCCTAGCTTTTCTGTGTGGCTAGACGTCCGATTGCTTCAAGCCGGAATCGAAACTCGACCGATTTGGTATCAATCAGAGATTCCACCCCTAGAAAATTGTCGCACGACAGAGAGGCTTCTGTTGGTTATATAAGGTTAAAATTTATTTTTAAGCATAAATACCTGGATACCTCGAGTTGGTGTAATGCTTACCAAGCTTGTCTCGCTAGAGCAATTACGGCTGTAGTGAGTTCGATCGTCACTGGGTGCCCCATACTTTCGGCCATGTGCCACATCTGAGCTACGCTTGCAAAATAAAGGGGTACCTGAGGTGGCGTAATGGTTAGCAAGCTTGTCTCGCTAGGACAATTACGGCTGAGTAGTGAGTTCAATCCTCATTGGGTGCCCCTTACTTTCGGCCCTGTGCCACATCCAAGCTACGCTTGGAAAATCACTAAATACCATTTTTCTGATCTTTGCACCGCTGATGTTCCGTATTTCTTGAATTCTTTTAAACAGTATTTCGTGCGCTTTTTAGGAGAGTTTTTTTTTATGAGAGAAAATTATCAGTTTTGACCTATGACCTCACAGGCTATCGTGCGGAAATAAACGTAGTATTCATTATTTCGTTAACAAAAAGTAAGCATTACGTTTCCAAAATCGAGTTAATTAACACTTAAATTTACTAATTGACTTTTAAGACAGATCTCTTGCGCAAATATTAGATTTTAAAGAGATTTTTATATTTTTTATTTATATTTTCCGTCTATAATGAGTTGACGACTGAACGAACCAGTGTTTTTATAATGTCTACAAACTTTATTTACATTCGGTAACGTTTTCTTTTATTTTAATACGTTTTAACTTTAAGCTATTATCTTTTAGGTAAAAAAAAATTAACTTCAAAGAAGACATTTAAAGTATTTAAAATTCGTTTTTTGTTTCATGCTTTTTCGAAAGCCCGTGCCTGTACCAAATATATATAATTAAGTCCATCGCTAAAGTTTTTTTCCTCATTTATCATTCGATTACCCACCATTAGTTTTCTTTTCCGATTTCTATATGATACTCTCGATATATAAACGTGCCTACATTTCTCTGCGTTTATAGAATGTGACGTTTTTCTTCGCTTGGTCAGACATCAGATTCAATAAATACGAAAGGAAGCTTGTGTTGCGCCAAATTTTCAATTTGAGTCTCATTACCTTGAATAATCTTGCACCCCTTTTATTGGTGTCGTCGGAAAGTTGATAATTAAACAGAACATCGCTGACGGTGAAAATATCACCATGATGAATTTACTGGAACACTGGACAGGGAACGGCCAGGAGTATTGAATAGAGCAAATGTACATGTATCGTTATTCTGGATAGTAGACGTGACAGAATTGGTCGTTAGTATTATGCATCTGTTTTCAATGTAATTTATTATTGCAGATTATGTTATTATTTTTGTTTAGGTTGTATATTTTGTATGCCTTTCTTCTTGTGTTGAAGATAAAATGATATGAGTATTGTAGGTTTTTGAATGTGTTTTCTATGTATGTTTCTTCTTTAGGTAAATATTGGGGGCTGCAGATGCTCTCAGATAGAAACCTATAATAATTCCAGATTTAGTTTTAGAAGAGTGGTTTGAGTAGAAACTGATCAGATCATTTTTGTTTATATCATTTAATCCACAACGCATACAAAATATACAACCGAAGCAAAAATAATAACATAATCCGCAATAATAAATTACATGAAAACAAATGTATGGCTATGTTTATCGTTGTGTAATAAGCAAGATTTAATCTGCTATAAACCTACAAGAGTAAGCCATCCGTGAGGATCATACGCTTTACACTCGAGAAACGGGATTGCTAATCAACTCACAACGACAGGCGCTCAGCCTCTTTTGAAAATAAAATCGAAGAAACGAATAGATATTTACTAAACATAAGTTTGTCTGGCACAAGGTCAGAAACGAGGATAATAATCACTGAGCTTAATAAATTGGTTTGCGTGACATGCTACATTCGTGCTACAGCAGGTCCCGCTCTCTGTGTATTTACGGACAAATAGGGAACATTACGTCCATAAAAAAACATTTTCGAAGTATTACATGTATATGTTCGCTATCACTGGTGTCAAAGGCAAACCCATAGTCAAGCCTTCCACTCGTTGGTATATATCAAATACTAGTTGGAAAAATGTTGTCTGTACAGAGGACGTCCTCATTTCCATCATCTATTAAGTTGCTAGCACATGAGAAGAAATCCTTCAGTGAAGGCAGTCAAGCGTGTCGAGCAGAAGCATCAACATTAGCAGTCTCAGCAGCAGGTTAAAGTTTTACATTCAGAATTTTTTCACAGGACAACAACCGAGTGGATTAAAGCGTTGGTTTGTGAATTAGGTAACACAAATAATTGTGAATTCAATCACTGGGTAAACTCAGTGGAGACAGAGCGATCAATAACTGAGCAGTTATTGATAATATTATTTAATAAAATAAGAAATAGATTAGATATTCCTAAATATGGAAAACGGAGCCCTGTCGATTAAATAATGATTCAATTCAATATTTACCGAGTTCGACAAGCACCTGATGAAGGCCGGAAGAAATAACAATCGAAACATTGTGGGAATAACAAAAAAAAAAAAATTACGATTATAGTCTAAGTGTAATAAACAATGTAAATAGTGATAATTCCTCATCCCAGAAATTCAGACAGAAACTGAAAAATATCAGAGGAAAATAAATCATTTCATGTCAGAGATTTATAAACGCTGTTATGAATTTGAAAAAAATGAATTTAAAATTAAATAACTGTGAACAAAACAATGAGATCTGTAAATAGAAAATATGTTTAAATAAAATGTGAATATGTTGCTTTGTTATGTAAGTTATGGGGACAAAAGCTAATGCACGTATATACAAAAATATAGACTTATTATTAAAAAGTATGCAGCAGTTTCGAAAATGCTCTGAAAATGAGCGAAAATATTAAAATAAAATTAAAAATATAACTAACTTGATTTCATCTTAATTGAAGATTATGAGACAAAGTGGAAAATTTGTTATTAACGACGTGTTTTGCCGGGAAGCATATTCGTTCCTTTTCTCATTGCAAACCAATGTATTTCTCTTTCAACGAGAATTTTTATAGACAGAAATTTGGACTACCAATGGGTTCACCGCTAAATGAAGTCCTGGCATGCTTCTCTCTAGAATTTTTAGAATCTGGCTACCTCTTTCAGCGTAATCTTAACCAAAAGCGCAACATATTTCCGATACATTGACAATGCTCTATAAATATACCCAGACGACACACCATTACCAGAAATTGTTGATAGACTAAACAGGATAGAGCATACTATCAATTTCTCCGATGAAATAGAAGAAAACTATGATTTACCAAATCTCGACATCATGTTAATACGCGCACTTAAGGATATTCAACTGACAGTTTTTTGAAAACCAACATTTAATAATGACCTCATACACTTTTAATCCCACCACAACAATAAAATCAAGTCCAACGTGACCATAGGTTTTTATTTAAGAACTGTTAGAATCTGTAGACCCCAATTCCTGCCCGAAAAAAAAAAAAGAAATACATCGAAAACACCTTCAGATTCTCCCAATGCCCGAAACGGAGAGCCTACAAAATCCGCCGAAGAAAAATACAAAAATGTACAAAAAATAATAATCCCTACAATCATGACAAAATTAAATATCTGTAATACTACTTACCAACTCCAATAGAATCATCATGGAGAAAGACTTGTCCAAACTTAACATAAACTTCATCAAAAATAAGAGATATAGTTAGCATCAAACGATAGAAAAGATGCAGGAATATACAAAATGGACTGCACAAAATGTACATCGGTGAAACATCTACACTACGTGCCAAATTATTATCGAGATAACTTTTTTCTAATATTTTAAAAACCGTCCAATCAATTCACGCAAAATTTTGACACAATATTGGCAACACTGACCTGCGCAATCACGGAAATTTTTGTATTGATCTGCGCAATGAAAACAAACTGGCGCCATATTTGTTATCAGCGCGGTGATTTGAGCGTGACAAATTATTAGAATAGTGTAAGAATTTAGTGAAAAGATGGGCCGTAAAAGCATTTTAAGTAATACTGAAAAGAATACTATCACCTCAGACCTCTTAAAATCAATCAATCTCAAATCTACCTTATAAATTTCTAAAATGATAGGGAGGTGTCATCAAACAGTGAAAAAGTCCACCGCCGACCCTACACAAGTACGCAAAAGGGCAGATAAAGGCAAGCCAACGGTTATTTCACGTTGTCTCATGTCACGACTTAAACGAGAGGCCACGAATAACCCTGGACTTACCAGTCAAGAGCTTTTCAGTCGCATTGGGGTTCCTACTGTGTCTAAAAGTACTCGGTATCGGTATCTGAGGGAAATAGCAACAACTGTCAAACCTGTATCGAAGCCTCCGTTGACGAGAAATCATATTCACAGACTAAACTCGAGCAACACTTGATGGGCCAGATAAATGGTGCACATGCTGGGTAATGAACGGACAGAATCGCCATCAGCGTTTGAGACGCCAACAAGGCGGTGGAGGCATAATGATCTGGGGTGGTATCATTGGAAAAACATTAGTGGGCCCATGGAGAGTACCAGATTGCGTCAAAATGAATGCTGATGCATACATAGCGTTTATGAAGGAGCATCTTGAACCGTGGATGAAAAGGCAAAGAGTTGCCTTCAGAAGGGCCATTGTTTTTATGCAAGATAATGCTCCCTTACATGCTGCTCACAAGACTACTGAATATTTGAAACAGTTAGGCTTCGATGGACCTCGAAAAATGAATTGGCGAGCAAATTCTCCGAATTTGAACGCAATCGAAAACCTTTGGAACATCATGAAGCGAAGACTGTACGCCAACGAACGACAATTCAGGAGCAACGCTGAGTTGTAGGAAGCAATTCTTGGCATATCTCGCGGCATTACAGCAGATGACATCCTACAATTAACAAATTCTATGGATCGTCGACTTCTTCAAGTAATTTCAAAATAGGGAAAGCACATTCCCTATTAATTTGTTTAAAACTGTTCCTTTGTTTGTATCTGTTATTATTTGTTTGATTATCTTATTTATTAGCTTCTTTTGATCATAAACATTCACGAGCAACATTAATAAACGTTTCGTTTGCTCAATTCTGGGAATTTTACTAAACCTTTCTAATAATTTGGCACGCTCAAATCACCGCGCTGTTTGTTTACATTGCGCATATCAGTACGAAAATTTCCGTGATTGCGCAGATCTGTGTTGCCAACATTGTGTGAAAATTTTGTGTGAATTGATTGGACGGTTTTTGAAATATTAGAAAAAAAGTTATCTCGATAATAATTTGGCACGCAGTGTAGAAACCCCCAAAAAAGGTTATATGAACACCGCAAATAATAACAATCTAAACTCAATGGCGTTCATGATACTTGCTCTGATCACAGTTTTGACTGTCACTCTGATCAGAAGAGAACGGAATTTACTGAGAAGGAAATGCATTGAGAGTGTATTAATCTCACAGTTCTCAACACGAAATCTAAGACTGGGGCCATATGTTATATCACCAATCATCCCAAAAACAATAACAGCACAATGCGGAATATGAATTGGTGGAGAGTAGGACAGGGACATACTTGGTGTCTACAGACCCCAAGGGCTCCAATATGTATATATGTGCCTATGTGTGTGCATGTATATTTGTGTATATTTTATTTGTGTATATATATTTGTATGTGTATATGTATATGTGTGTGCATATATATATATATATATATATATATATATATATATATATATATATATATATATATATATATATATATATATATATATCATCTATGTATATATGTGTGTGTGTATATATATATATATTCTTTCTCTCTCTCTCTTTCTCTCTCTCTCTCTCTCTCTATATATATATATATATATATATATATATATATATATATAAGCAAAACAAAAAACAAACAAACAAACAAAAAACAGGCATTCCAATGCGACCCATTTTAAAAAACAGCGCGCCCCACTAAAAAAAAAAGGCTTTTTGAGCTCTCATTGGATCACCACCCATTGGATTACTGTATGGATCCACACTTTCAACCAAAAATGGATAAATTTACACCGGATTACTCACTCAAATCATCCTTTACCTTTCTGTTGAATCTTTCACCATTTCCTTAACGGAAAAAATTATTGATCTCATTAAAAGAATGAGGTGGAAAATCTACTTCCATTTTAATCCCTAAAACAAACCTAAAAACCTTAATGACACATTTTACTTGAAATCCCAAAACACTCAACTCAGTAATAGATTATTAGAACCATTTGAACATGACTTAATTAATTTAATCAAAAAGATATTTTTTAAAAAGCAATCCAACCCATTCCAATCCAAACCCCAAAAGGACATCACAAATATCAAAAACTCAAAAAAACTATGGATTAGAGCTGATAAATCCAAAAATATCTACAAAATTGATCCATCTGAATACCACCATCTAATTCTAAATAAAATCTCCAACTCTTATAAAAAACATACAAATTCTAGACACTTATCCTCCATACACAGAGAAACTGCTAAATTCGCCTATAAATATAATATTGCAGAAAGAATGGGTATAACTCAACTAAAAGACGCCTACCTACTTTTTAAAGACCATAAACCAAACTTTCAAAATAATCTACATTCTAAACTGATAAATCCCTCCAAATCAGAGTTAGGCCTAATTTCTAAAAATATCCTTAAAAGAATAAACACATCTATATTAGAAAAATACCCCTTAAAACTTTGGAAAGATTCGTCGGTCACCATTAACTGGTTCCAAAATATAAAATCTAAAACTAAAGTCTCCTTTATTCAATTAGATATTATTGACTTCTACCCCTCCATTTCTAAAAATTTATTAGAAAATAGCTTAAGTTTTGCTAAAAATTATACTAAAATTACTGACGAAGAAATAAAAGTCATAATGGCCCCTAGACGGTGTATACTAAGGCTTAATGACACTACTTGGATTAAAGAAAACAGAGATAATTTCGATGTCCCAATGGGAGCATATGATTCAGCCCAAATTTAATAGGTGCCTACATTTTAGATATCCTAAGCAGATTCCTAAACCCCCAAAACGTAGGGCTGTGCAGAGATGATGGACTTATTGTTATACCTAATGCCAATCGTCCTCCAACATCCCAACTACAGAAGAAAATAATTAAGGCCTTCAAATTTCTGGGATTTAAAATCGAAATATCATCCAACCTAAAAATCTTAAATTTTCTAGACGTTACATTTAATCTCTACAATAACACCTACAAATTCTTCCAAAAGGAAAACCAATCGCCCATATATATAAACATCAACTCAAACCACCTGAAAGCATTATAAACCAAATTTCAAATACAGTAAATACACGAATAAACAAACTGTATTCTAGTCAATCTTTAACCAAATCAAATCGACATATAATCACGCCCTATTAAAAAGTAAATTTAAACAAACATTAAATTATATAGATAAATCAATTAATAACACATCCACTAAGTCCAAAAATAGGAAATGGAAGATAATATGGTTCAAGCCACCTTTCTGTAAACTATCTAATATCAATATAGGGAAATACTTCCTAAAGCTAATGGATAAGCATTTTAGTAAAAATGAGCTATTGAAAAAATGTTTAATAAAATGAATCTAAAAATTAGTTATTCATGCATGAGCAATGTAGAAAAAATTATAAGCTCTTACAATAGCAAAATTATGAGGGAATTTCACAATAACCAATGACAAAGGGATCTTAATGTAAATCAATTGCAAAAAGAAATATCCACCTACAGAGCAGGATCTAATTGTCCAGTAAGCGTAATATGCATGGCAGAAAACGTGATATACGAAGCTACAATTTCCCACAAAGAAAATATAAAACGAAAAAATGATATATATAGGAATATCTACGGGAAATTGGAAACAGCGTTTTTACAACCATCATCAGTCCTTCACAAATGAATCGAAAAGACACCAAACAGCACTATCGAAACACTATTGGGATTTATTGGAGAACGGCTTCACCCCACAAGTGAAATGGAGAATCGTCTCTAGGGCTCGAACCCCAATGCATTTCAGAGACCGATGTGACCTGTGTATAAAAGAGAAGATTCTAATGATAAAGCATAAAGATCCTGATAAATTACTGAACCAGCATAAGGAGATGATTTTTAAATGCAGACATAGAAATCATCTCAATTTAACTCACTACATTTAAAAAAAAACAATATACGATGGTAAATGTTGGCTTATTTTCAGATGTGTACTGTATTTGCACATGTACATGAACGTATGGATAAGTGATTTTTACGTAAATATGTATGTGGTGTATGTATAAAAAACAATTTTCTTTACTATTACCTTCAAATCTTACTCCATCTTGATTTGAAACCTAAACTTTAATTAAGAAATATTACCCATCTAAAAATAGTTACGAATTAAATTCATGAATTAGACTCAAACTGATAAAGATTTTACCTTAACAGCCATTCACAATATTAAAATATTTCTATTAGTAAACTTTTATTTTTTTTATTATTGTTGTTTATTAATATAGTATTCGACTTAAATCTTAAATCCCTAATTTATTTTTCAGAGAAGTTTAATATTTAATTTGTTAACAAGCATTAAATTAATTTCTTTCTGGAGTTTTTTAAACATTTAAATTACTATCAAATGTTAAAATCTGCTTTTATCTAAATTGCTAAAGCTATACCACCCTTCTTCTTCCTGCAAAAACCCTAAGTACATCTCTTTTCTGTTTACTTCCCCCTTTTTTCTTTTTCCTTTTTTTTTTCTCCTTTTCCTTTTCCCATATCATTTCCGTTGAGTTGACCGATTGAATAGGTCAATGTCTGATCCTTACCCATTCCTTCCTCAATATTAAGTATTATAGTAAAAAGAAATATAAAAATAAATTTTAAAACTCTCCCTTCCCTGTCTAAACTCGACCATGTCCCTGACACCATCCCTCAGGACCTTCTATGTCAACTTATATAAGCTTAATACTGCCCGTCAAAAGTGTAAATTTTAATTTCATTTTTCGTTTCACCTTTTGAATGTGATGCCTGAAGATCCAGAGAAAAATAAAATTCTCTGGTGAAATAAATTATTACAATGGAGCCTTAAAGTGGTCTGTTTTTCTTTAAATTAAATTCGCTCTGAATTAACATTGAGCTCTCAGGATTTCATCCTACTTGGGATTATCCATACGGATTACCAAGATTTTCGTTACGTAACTATATATATATATATATATTGTTTTTTTTTGTTTTGTTTTTGTTTAATTTAATTGATTCCCACTTACCCTAAAAGTTCTCAAGGCATTTTCATCTCACGCAGTTTTGTTTTTCTTTCCTTTGAAGCCGACGAAGCCAAAAGAGAGCAAACACTTTCCGGCAAAACGCGTCGTTAACGAGCTTTTCAACTTTGTTTCATCGTCTTCAAAACTTTTGTTTAGGTTGCATTCTACAAACACATCTTACTGATTTCTATGATTTTCTCAGCGTATCTTAGATGTGGCACAAGGCTAAAAGCATGAGACACTCAGTGAGGATCGAACTCATTTACACAGTCGTAATTCTTGTTGGTAATTTTAGGGTTTTATCTCGTATTAATTAAAAAAATATTGGTCGCATAACATTTTTTTTTTATATGAGATAATATTCTCTCGATCAAATCGTCGGTAAAAATCCCATATTTATATTTCGATAATCAACGCAGTTGAAATAATTTACATTTGCCGCAACACACTCTTCCTAGCCTGATCCTATTTGATATTTGTGCCGATGAAATATCTCGTTTTTTTTGGGTTTTTTTCTAGTTGAAGCTCTAGAAGAATTAACTTTGGACTACTTTACTCTTGCCGCAACACACTCTTCCTAGCATTCCAGGTTCCGTTCTTTAAATTTTCAGTTGCGTTTATTTTGATTTCTTCTTTTTTTCTCTTTCATTTCATCGTCTCTCCTGTCAAACGCAAATCTTTCGTCTCCCCTGTCTCTCCAAATCGTCGTTCGTTCGTTTTTGCCTCTCCCTCCTTTCCTTTCTCTCTTTTTTAACATCCCCCTTATTTACTCTCCACTTTTTCGCACGCCACTTCCGCTGCCCCTGCTTAACAACCAAACATCTTACCCACCTTCATTCCCTTCAACCCCGTCAGACCATTAACACTGCCGCAATCTACAGCCCCTACCACCAGCGTACCACTGCCGTCATGATACCACCATCGGCCCCAACATTACCGTCACCGACATAGCCATCAGATCACCTCTTACGACGTAACCTTCTCACAAGTAATTTCCTGCAAGGTTCCCATGGTAACGTCTCGTCACACGAAGCAAAGTTCGAGTAGTGGGTGGTCAGGAAAGAGAGAGAATGAGTAGATATGGTATGTCGAGTAGGGGTTGGGGGTGACTCGTGATTGAGTCAACAAAACGCTCCATTCGCCCAGTACAGTTTGTTGTTTGACCGGCCGACGGTGTTAGCCCTGATCGCCAACCTATACGTTCATGCACCCGACCCCCTCTTACTCGGCCTTGTCTTTAAAATCCCCTACCCTCACCCGCTGCTTCCCTCACACATCAGACTTATCTTTCTTTCTTTTTTTCTAGACAATACGTCTTCTGTGCGTCTTTGCCGTAGCACGATAGCGCACGTATCGATATCTGTATACCCGGATAGAGAGGAAAGAAACAAGCACCCCACCCCCATGTATAATTAGACCAGTCTGTTATGGATTGAAGCACACTCAAGTACATGAGTGTACGCATGCGCATGGAGCTGACAAACGGTTTGAAAAAAAAAAAAAAAAAAACGAAAAAGCAATATATATATATATATATATATATATATATATATATATATATATATATATATATACAAGGCGCCTGACGTAGAGTGATATTTAAAACTCTTGTTCATTCAATAAGAAATGATATACGATAGTGGCTACGTACCAGAGACATTATGATAAATATGTAGAGGGTAGGGTTCGCAGAGCAGATCAACGACGAAGTTCGAGAAACAATGCCAATAAAAATTATGCATAAAGAGACAGCTAAAATATCTGGGAAGATAATGAGGAAAGAAGGCTTGGAAAATTTGATACTTACAGGACAGACTGAAGGTAAAAGGAGTCTGAGTAAAACAGCATAACCTGCCTGGTGAGGTTGAGCGGAAGGATGGAAGATCAGGGTTTGGGAGAGATCGCAAAAAGACAAAAGTTATTAAGAGCTACAAAGGACAGGGAATGTGGAGAGACATGATCGCCAACGTCATGAAGGGACACGTCACATCGAAGAAGAAGAAGAAATTTCATCCTTTTTGATTTCCCATTTATTTATTTCAGTTCATCCCAAGTAAGGCCACTAAAACGCAAGAGGCTACTGCGACTGAAAGAGAATGAGAAGACATTTAGAAGGAACCGGAAAACCAATGCAAAACAATCAAGAAGGGATAATCCTTCTGGTCAAACGAGCGGCGAGGTGTGTGAATCGGACAATATACTGTTGAGGTTAGGCGGACATGTTAAACGTATGGAGTTGAAGTAGATTTTAGAAGGAACCGGAAACCTAGTCCCAAACACGAAACATATATTTTAACTTTGATATAAATTTTTCTTAGAAAATGTAGAATATTGGAATTAGTTGAACTTTTTTGAAAAGAAAGATTTGTACATATCAAGAAACAGCCCGAAAAGAGAAATAAGCGAGCTGAGGTCGAATCCCGTTCGCTACATCCTCTTTCGCACAAAAATGTGTGAATCCATATCTTCTGATTATGCATTAAATAGCAGAGTAAACTGGCCTTTCTAGCCTTGGTTGGCTACTCATCGAGAGATTGTGCGCGTCGAGAGCCGACCAAGCCCAAAAAACATGTGAGTTGTGCTATCAAATAATTCAAAAGTTTAAAAGTTGATCTTGTGTTGGGGGGGGGGGGGTGATCCGCACCACGTGCTCTTGTAGTCTTCTGTGATTAGATATCGAGAAGACAGTTCATCGCCCTGAGTCGGACTACGTGCCACTTGCAAATCTTCTCGAATGCTTGCAAATTAGCCTTTTAGCTCATGCTTTAGATGAGAAACTCACGGTTTTCACTCTTAGGGCCTTGTGCCAGACGTAACATAAAATTAGGTGTCCATCGTTGATTGGTGGCATGCAATTTAATCTATAAGACTTGTCTAGTAAACTTGTGTTTTCCATTGTTATGTACTTGTGCCAGACTTAAGGCATATCGACAATTAATGAGTCAAAAATAAGAAAGAAAAAAACATGGATTAAATAAAGATAAAAATAAATAAAAAAAACCTAATCCAGATTTCCAAGAAGAAAAAAGTATAAAATAAAAAAAAAGAAGCTATCAGACGGCAGGATTCGCCGTTTCCCGCCTTTGCTATCTTTCCCTCACTGTCCGCTCCCTTGTGACATTGGTCCAATTAGAGAAGGTCGAACGATGTTTGAGTTGAGCGCTGAGCCGAATAATGGGCGATGAAGAAGCAATACAACATTCTATTTTCTGCGCATCAAAACCACTTTTAATCCTCTCATACGTTACCCAGCATGCACTCGGCGTATTACGCTTCGCTCGTGATGAGAAAGGCGAATAACACCCCAACCTCGATGCATTGATGCGGGTTCATGTTTATGAATAATTATGTGCCGACAGAGAACCTCACATAGTGAGTCGGCCGTAGAACGTTTTCACAAACTGCTAAAATAGACTCGATGTCACGGTGGAGCTGAAGTAACACGACCCAGGGGACTGAAAGTTTAGGAGTCTTTTCAAAACTTGCTCATATTGGAAAGTTCTATTCGAGAGATCTTTGTTGAGAACATCAGCAAACCTCGACAATCGTTGACACATACACACACTGACTCGCACTTGCCAGTCTGTGTGTGTGTGTGTGTTTGTGTGCGTGTATGTGTGTGTATGTATGCGCGTTTATTAAAGGGAGAGAGAGAGAGAGAGAGAGAGAGAGAGAGAGAGAGAGAGAGAAAGCCTTGATATATAAATCCATCTTGAACCACGAAGCAATTTGCAATAAAAAGGATATATGGATAACTGGATAAAATCCTTCAGCTGTTTTGATTTTTAATCCTCAAACTGTGTGCTTTATGAACAGATGTTTAAATAGAGATCAGCGGATATGAACGATTGATGAGTTAAACATTTTTCCAACGATACGGACATCATTTATACATAATTCAAGTTTAAATGACTAATTGGCAACTTTAGGATTCATGAGGTTACTATTTTCTAGGGTTCAGCAGATTACGTCTTTTCCTGGAGTATTTGTCTGAAAATAAAACTGGAAGAACAACGTACAGATAACACTTTGTCTTCAGGCAAGAGGAGAAAAAACGCGAAAATGGTGACAACTTGGGGCAAAGATTATACAACTCCCTATGTGTTTCAAGGATTATCACACTGTAAAAAATATGAAATTAAGGAGCCTAATTTTAGTTTTTTTTTTTCTTTATTTAATATTGGAATTTAACCCTTTGCTTGTCAAGAGCATTTTCGTATGTACTATCCAAAAGCACATGCTTGTTTATAGATTTATAACTATTGCAAGGTAACCCAGCTTCTTTGGCAAATGCTGATATATAATGTTTCACATAATAAAAACTTTTGCATCACCTGTGATGCACGGAACGTACAAATCATAAGTTATTTACACTACACTCTGTGCATCAAATGTAATGCAAATGTTATAAGCATTTCAATAAAGTGGAAAAATAGATGTCTTTCATTTGAGACCTAAAATTATCAGTCAAGTGTCCTCTGGTCAAATATGATGCCCAAAATATTTGATTAGGCTTTTCCTCAGACGTCCTGCTCAAAAGCAGTCATTTCTTAAGCGTCCTTAAAATGAGGGCTCGAGTTCACTACATAGGATGCACGTGCGTGGAAATCACATGTCCTGTACATCACATCTGATGCGTAGGGCAGGCAAAGGGTTAAGAGTTCAAATTTTATTTTTTATTGTTCTGCATTTAATTAAAGAGAAAATAAACTCCTAAATACAACCTTATAAAATGAATTTTCTCAATTTTAAACCTGTTTAGAATTCACGTTCTTAATAATTGTTCTCGTTTTTGAAGAATCAAATTAAGTAACTGGATTTTCGTGCATAACATTTAAATTTGTTTTTATTTTTGCTTCCATAAGAAAAATTTCTTTAAATTTCAATTATTCAGCAAATATCCAAATCTCTCTCTCTCTCTCTCTCTCTCTCTCTCTCTCTCTCTCTCTCTCTCTATATATATATATATATATATATATATATATATATATATATATTTTTTTTTTTTTTTTCATGTATCCCTTTCATTAAAGACGACTGACAGGGTTTTTTTTTATTCAAATTCAATAAAAAGCTTTGCCAGTCATTTTTAAGGTAACTTGTAAAGAGGGACTGTTGCTCAAATACACAATTATGTACATATATATATATATAAAGTTCGACAATTATTTTAAGACATTTTTATGTTTATACAGATATAGATACAAATATTTACGTAAATGTCCTTTTTTTTTTCTTTCTTTCTATTTTCTTTTTTTTTTTTTTAATAATAAATAGTATTTATAACATTTACCGGGACTGAAATATTCATAGAAAATATTCGTCCTCCGACAGGAATCGAATCCTATACGGAACCGTCATTTAGACTGACGTGCTCTTAACATTTGGATACGCTTTGAGTATATATGACTGTACGTGAGAGATTCATGGAAGATTGAAGTTTAAAGGCAGTAAATTTGACCTTGCTAATCGAACGATCATCTGTGGCTCGATCGGTTAAGAGCACGTCAGGCTAAATGACGGTTCCGTATAGGATACAGGTTCGATTATTGTCGGAGTTCGAATATTTTCTATGAAGATTTCTCGGACATTCAGGCCGGTAAATGCTATAAATACTGTTTATTATAAAAGACAAAAAAAAAAACCCCAAAAACAGAGCATTTACTTAAATATTTGTATCTAGAAAAAAATGTATAAACATAAAAATGTCTTAATATATATATATATATATATATATATATATATATATATATATATATATATATATGTATGTATGTATATAGGTACTTCCAAAAATTTACTTAAAAAATGAGCATATATGAAGAAAAAATACCACTTAGTGAATTTGGCATAAAACGACAAAAATAATGTAATATCCTTTAAACACAGCCAATACTTTAAAATAAACCAATAAATTTGATAACCAATCCTAAATAAACACATAGAATAATTAATATGTAACAAAATTCAGTAAATAAATTGTAATTAAATTAAAATAAATTATAATTAAATTAAATTATAATTAACATCACCACAAACTGAACGAATGACGCATAGCAAGTAAGTAAATTTAATAATCACATCAAATAGCTAATAATTAATGAATAAATAGGAAATACCCCTAGTAACCAATAATGAGGGAAAAGTTAAACAACAGTATACAATATGCAATAACCAAAAAATAAACCGCTTTTTAAGAACGAATGTAGTGTCTATGTGCTTGACAGAATTCTTTCTACGTCATGGTATTCTTTGATTATATATATATATATATATATATATATATATATGTATATATATGTATATATATATATATATATATATATATATATATATATGTATATATATGTATATATATATATATATATATATATATATATTATAAATTAACTTTTAAAATATGAAATTAAAATTTGATTAAAAATTTGATCTGATTTAAAATTTGAGCACTATTTTAAAAAAAATAAAAATATCAATAAGAACACCGGATTACATATGTTACTGTTCTTTCTTTTCATTTATATATATATATATATATATATATATATATATATATATATATATATATATATATATATATATTCCAATAAACTACAAACAGCCAGCACTGGTTCAGTCTAAGCTCGCCGTAACCAATACTTCAATATCGATCGCAAAGAACGGCTAAGTTTGACTCTCACCGTATTCAGGACCACACGCAGTCGCTGCAAGAAAGTTCTGGAAATTTCAAAGTATAGAGATCCCCTTCCTCCCGTTTTAGCGACTACAATATCAGCTGTACTTTTTATCACAACCCGAGACGTCTCAAGATTTATTTAAAATCCCTTGACCCAAAGAAAGCTACTGGCCCAGACAAAATCCCACTGGTTGTCCTTAAGAATATCAATCCGGAATTATCTCCGATTTTAGCGAAGTTATCATTCCCAACATCTCAAGCGCATGCACAGTTTTCAAGAGTGCTAATCCCCCCTTCAGTATAAACCCATCAGTCTCTTAAGTGTCATTAGCAAACTTTTTAAGGTTATAATAAAAAAGAATGATTTTAAACACATAAATAAGGACAACATCTTAAGTGACAAGCAGTACAGGTTTCGATCGGTCCGATCCACTGCTGATGTCATAACTACAATTCCTCACAGAAACAGTGAGGCAATAGACAACAAATACACCTTGAAAGCAATAGCTTTAGATATTTCAAAGGTCTTTGACAAAGTGTGGCACACAGGACTACTGCTTAAGCTCTCTAGATATGGAATCACGGGAAGAGACTTTTCAATAATAAAGTCCTTCCTAACTTGTAGGCAGCAGATGGTAATTGTTAACGGCCAGTCCTCCGGGATACTAACAATGAATACAGGTGTTCCTCAGGGATCAATTCTCGGACTAACCCTCTTTTTACTTTACATAAGTGATTTGCTAAGGGTATACTTCGAACATTTGTGAATATCTATGCTGATGACACAACGGTATATGGGTGCACCTCCAAAGCTTATTATGACCAGAGATTTGCAACTGATCTCTCGCCCAATCTAGATCTAACATCTCAGTAAGGAAAAAAACTGACTGGTTACATTCAGTATCTCGAAAACTAAATTAGTTACATTCCATCATCAACAATCGGACCTTGAACGATGAATAGACGTTCCCTCGGGGAAACCCCGTGCCTTGAGCGACTATTGGACTTCACTCGATTCAGACCTCAAGTAGAACTTGTACATACGATCCATCGCTAAAGCTGCTGAAAACATAGTCGGTCTCCTGTGCCTTTCCAGCAAGTAAGACTCCTGACTTCTCCTGCTACCCTCCATCTTTACAAGAGCCAGATCAGGCTTAAAATGACGCACTGTTCTAATATTGGGACATGATTTGCCAATTCTTCATTTTCCAGTCTCGATAGGGTCCAAAAGCGTCACCGTGTCCTTGTGGGGTGATAAACTATTTTCCACATTATATCTCTCTTGCAGACGAGAAAGCCTGTTACTGCTTTATCGCTACTTTCATGAAAAGTGCTCAGACGAACTAAATTCCTTAGTTCAACTTGTTCTAGACTTCACGGATAGTATCCGCCATATAACGCTAACAGTAACGAACCAGCCTCATCCTTCCGTATGCCCTGGTGAAAATTTAGGTTCCACTCGAGCAGCTTCTTCAGACGAACGACTGCTCAGTGGAACGGACTCCCAAGAGAATGTTTTCCTGTTCACTACAATCCTAATCTGTTCAAGTTTAGG